>JAHRIG010000093.1:2312418-2368317 GCA_020311275.1 Eira barbara | reverse complement strand
CCCCCATTCACGACTCCCTGTTGGGATGGCGGCTCCTAGGGCCCCCCAGAAACCGAGGCCCAGAGAGTCTACGTCATTGGCTTCCGGTCCCACCTATGTCCATTTCTGCGCGAGCCCTGGGCTGCGCGTAGGTCAGCACGGCAGAAAGGGAAGGGGCCGTCTTCTCTGTCTTGCTCACCCACGCGGTCTGAGTCCATCTGGCCGGCCCACCTCCAGGCTCCCTCCTCCCGGTCGGGCTCCCGAGCGACCCTGGGCCTGGGCTAGAGGCCCTGGAAGCTTCTGGCTGCTGCTGCATCCCTGTAGAAAGCTCCTGAGCGAAGGCAGGTGGTGTGTTAGCTGGGTTGGGGGGGATGCGCCGGCAGCCGACCCCTCACACCCTGAGACAGCAGCCCTGCTCAATGTTATCCTTAAGAGGCTGGGGTCACAGGCCAGTCCTCCCACCGAAAGGGAATAGTCCTCCTGGGAGAGGGGCCTCCTTTCAGCAGCCGAGCCTGAGAAGGCCTCGCCATTAAGAGCCCTCGTGAGGAGCATTACCTTCCTGCCGCCCCTGGCCTCCCCTTTGTTGCGATTCCCACTGAAAATATCAAAGCCGCGGGGCCACAATGCCCCACTGAAAGCTGAGTCACCCAGGTTTTGTGACACCACCAAATCCCTCCTGCCGTCTCGCTCCGAGCCCCGGGCTCCTAGCTCCAGATGAAAAGGAAATCCCCAGCCATGGGTGGGACGGGGAGGCCTGGCGAGGCCCAGCGCCACATAAAGGGGCCTTGTTCCCAAATCAAAAGGTCCTGAACAAAAAGGAGAGGGAAGAAAGGGCCGGGGGCGGGGGGCCAGCTGCAGTCTGGCACACCTTGAGCGGCACGGTGCCCGGCCGGCAGGGGCAACCTCCCCCTCCACCGCTGGCCTGGCAGCCTGGGCTTTTCCAGAACCCCTGCCTTGGGAGGAAGAATAGACTGGGTGGGGTCCCTCCCGGAGCCGAGCAGCAGCCTGTGGAGCCTGGCACCCAACGGGAAAGGAGTGCCCACGGGGAGCTGGCCGCTGGCGTGCAAGCCAGCAACAGGGACCCCGCCAACCAAAGGAGGTCCACCCGGCTGCCTCCCAAGGAGCTGAGCCCGGAGAGTCCGGGCTGCAAAGGAGGCTGTGCCCACCAGCAGAGCTGACCCCGAGCTTCTGCTGGGTGCCCCCCACCCAGTGCTGCCCCTCCAGACCCAGCAGGAGCCACTGCCCAGGGACCGGACTCTTAAAGAAGTGTCCCGGCGTGGCTTCCTGTGTAGAGACAATCTGAGTCTCCAGCTGCCAGGCCTGATGGGTTTCAGATTTTCCAGCCCCACAGTCCCATGATCCAAGCCCCTGGCTGAGTGAAGGAGATGCCGACATACAGGTAGAACACGTGTATATCACGATGTAAATATATGCGTGCATATCCCGGCATGATTAGGTCCGGTTCCTACGTCATTAGCACACATATTTCTCTTAGCCATCAACACAGTCACTGAACTGACGCGTTCCCAGAGGTGGGCTATAGTCCCGGCCCGGGGACGAATGTGAGCTGTTGCCACTCTGTGGCTTCCCTCATGCTTACCAACAGGTGCCCCACAAGGCCCTGGGAAGCCTCAGTCCATGTGTTCACAAGCAGGTGCTCAGTGTCTGATGCTCGGGACAAAACATCCTATCAGATTAGAGAGGATGGTTTCACGGAAGGCTTCCTATTCTTAGGTGGAGGGAGAAGCAGACTCCCCGCTGAGCAGGGAGCCTGATGTGGGGTGCGATCCCAGGACCCTGAGATCGTGACCTGGGCCAAAGGCAGATGCTTAACCATCTGAGCCACCGAGGCGCCCCAGGCCTTCCTATGCTTGACTCGTCCCATCTTTCCCCCAGAGTTGAGTCCACCATGCAGTGCTGGGGGTCAGCCCTGCATTAGACTGATAGACCTGAGTTCCAGGCCTGGCTCTGCCACTTATCAGCTGGGTGGCCTTGGGCAACTCCTTACCCTCTGTGGCTTCAGGTTTTCTTCTATAAAATAGGGGTGATGACGGCACCCACCTCTTGGAGCTGTTGTTGGGATCGATGAGTTAATCCTGAGGATGAGGAAGATGATGGTGCTGAGGGCGATTCGAGCGTCTAGCCTATCGTACGTCCTCAGAAAATGGTAGCTGTTGTTAGTGGTGAGTAGAAGCCGGGCTGCGAGACAAGCCCGACTTTTCGGGTGGGGGGTACTGAGAGGAGCAGCAGCCAGCTCCTCGCTCAGCAGGGGCCAAGTGGCCTTCGCTGGCCCACAGGTGCGCTCAGAGGGGATGAGGAGTTGCATGCAACACCTGATGGCAATGATTCCTCGCAACTCGAGGGCACATACAGCTGGGCTGAGGGAGCTGCAGGCTGCCCTTTCCGGTCCCGAGTGAATACAGGCTTTGCTCCTCCCTCGGTTCACTGCTTCCGCAGAGCTAGAAGCTCACCTCGAGTATCCTGAGTCCTGTGTGGACAGGAGCAGGCCAGAGCCCTGGTCCCATGTTGGAAGGGGCTGACCGTACTGCAGGGACAGCTCTGTGAGCTCTCACCTTCACCTTGAGCAAAAAACCAGCTTCATAGCCAGCACTTTCAAGTAGGCTTCACCAACCTGGCCTCTACTGCTCCCTGGAAGTCATTTTCTGTTTTGTAAATTGCCTTTCTGAAAGCCACCTTGGCAGGCTTTGATGTGGCCCTTTGATAATTGGGCTCATCACTAGGCAGCCCTGCACAGAGTGCCTGTCTTGGAAGCAGGGAGCCCTCTCGTCCCAACTGCCTTGGAGGGCAGGGGAGGGGGCAGGGGGGAAGGACTATCTATGGAGCAATTGGCATGGAGGCTCTAACAGCCCTGCGGTGAGGCCAGGACCTTGGCATCCTGTGGGTCACAGGGGGGTTGGAACCTGGCAGGGGCCCGTGGAGTTTGCCTCTGAGCCCCAGCGCTTTTGGGCATATGCCTGTGGCAGATCACTTACCCTTCACAAGCCTCTGGGTTTCCTCAGTTTAGACATGGCGGTGAGAGACAGCAGTACCTCCTGATGCCATTGGCCTGGGGAGCAAATGAGGTGATGCACACAGTGCCTGATATACCGTAGGTGCTCAGGATGAGCTGGGATGACCATGGTGATGATGATGATGGTGGTGATGATGATAGTGATGGTGATGGTGGTAATGGTTGTGAAGATGGTGGTGAAGGTGATGGTGGTGAAGGTGGTGATGATGGTTGTGAAGATGGTGGTGATGGTGATGATGGTGATGCTGGTAGTGATGACGGTGGTTGGGTGATGAAGGGGTTGGGGATCTGGGGTTGTGTGAACATTGTTGGTGATGGTAGTGATGGTGATGGTGGTGATGATGGTGATGGTGGTGAAGGTTATGATGATGATGGTGGTGAGGGTTGCAGAGATGGTGGTGGTGTTGACGGTGATGACGGTGATGACAATGATGGTAGTGGTAACAATGATGGTGATGATGATGATGGTGATGGATGATAATGATATCAGGAAGCTGATATCAATGAGAGAGGAGAAGAGGATGATAATGATGAAAATGGTGAAGAAGTTAACGGTGATAGTGGAAGATGGAGAAGAGGGTGGAGAAGAGGACGATGGTCAAGTGTAAGATGATGAAGATGGAGAAGAGTGAGGTGCTACTACTGCTAAAGGTCTACTCTGAATCTCTCTTTATAGGCAGAGAAAAGGGAGGGATTAACCCAAATCCATAAAGGAATTAGTGGCATCCTAGGCCCCTGACTCCCATTCTGGTCGTCTTTTTCCCTGACCCCACATCCCTCAATACCACCTTGAACTGAAAACTGGCTTCAGTGGACTCCTGAGACTCACGAGTGCACAGAATTAGATGACTTGCCCTAAATCCCCTCTGTGTGGAGTCTGCCAGTTGCCTCCTCCATGTCCCTACCTCTTTCTTTGGTAATGGAAGCCCTGTAAGGTAATGTGGTCAATGGGATATGAGCAGAAGTTATTGGGTGGAGCTTTTAAGAATCTGTTTTTACCCTTCCTTCTGTTTCCTTCCCTGCCTGGGATGCTGACAAGATAGCCGGAGCTGGAGTAGCCATCTTAGATCACGAGGTCATAAGAAAGGAAGTCACATGCTGAGGGGTAAGGGGTAGACAGATAGAAAGGGCTAGAGTCCCTGATGACTGCAGAACATCACAGCGGTGCCAGAACGCTCCTCTGTGCTGAAGAAATGAAGCCTCTGCCCTTTGGAACATTCATGCTGGTTGAGAGAGACAGGAAATAGGGCAATAAACATGAACGTGTTCAGGTTAGGTGGTGATAAAGCCAAGGAACAGGATAGAGAATGGCGAAGTTATGCTGCCTTGGAAGGAGTACAGGTGACCACTAAGTCCTGTGTACAAAGCTAGAGTGAGCCACTAAAGGTGGCCATGGGGAGGGGCAGTGCACCAGAGGGGAGGAGGGCCTTGGAAATGTGCCTCGTGTTCCCAGGGGTTGGGGATCTGGGGTTGTATGAACATTGGGGTGTGCATGGAATTGTGTGTGTCCCCTCAATACATATGCCCATGTCCCAAATCCTGGAACCTGTGACTGTCACTTTATATGACAAAAAGTGGGATTACAGTTAAGCTCTTGAGATTAGATGTTTGTCCTGGATTATCTGGGCGGCCCTACGTGCAAACATGTGTGTTCTTATAAGAGAGACAGGGGACAGCCAGAGAGGAGGCAGAGATTGGAGAGATGTGGCCACAAGACTGCAGGCATCTACCCTAAACTGGATGAAGCAGGAAAGACCATCCAGTAGAATCTATGGGTGGGTGGTGGGGGGACAGGAGGCACGGCCCTGCCCCCACCTTGAATTTGGCCTTTTGGCATTGAACTGTGAGAGAATACATTCCTGTTGTTTCTAGTCTCCCCCAGTTTGTGGCCATTTGTTATGGCAGCCCCAGGAAACTAGCACAGGGTGAGTGGTGGGGACTGAAGCTGGAGTAGGGACTCTGCACCTCAGTCTGGGTGTGAGGACAAGGGGGATCCAGAGCAGGGCGTGGTGGAATCCAGTGTGCATTTGAAAGGACAGCTCTGGCTGCCTGGCCTCTAGGAGGGTGGGAGGAAACCAGCTAAGAGACACCTGTGGTCATCCAGGTACAGGAGGGGCCCCACCCAGTGCAGCCCCACATGCAATCAGGCAGTTGCCTACAGTGTTCAGAGTGTACCAGAGGCAGACACAGGGTGTGCCTGGGCCCCTCTGATCAACCGAACAGACGAAATGTGCTTTTAATGGGGAACAAGAGGCCATGTGTCCTCTGGGCAGAGACTCAGTTGTGGGTAAATATTTAGAAAACTGGGTGTGATCTGTTCATATAAAAAAATTCACTTCCTTTCCTTTAAATGTTTCTTTGAATGACAAAGTGGAACCACCCAATTGTTTTCACACTGAGGTACTGGGAGGTTGGGTCAATGACCTCCAGGGGCTGAGGCAGAGGAGACAGAAGGGGAAACGTCCACCAGGTGCCTCTGTCAGGTGACAGAAGAACCTGGGCTCAGCTGACCCTCGAGCACCCATGAGACACAGTCACCCATTCAAAGGTCAACTGCCGAGTTGTGGGATCTACAGGGAAATGCTCTTGTTGATCAAGTGGAGTCGGAGACCTTTACAGCTGGGTGAGGAGGCAGATTCACCTCACCTAAGATGACCTTGCAGAGGGGACCATTTTTCTCAGAGTGCCTCCCTATATCACCTCTTCTCTGTTCTTCACCTGTCCAATTCCTGGCTCTAAGGGAGCAGATACCCAAGGTGGATGCAGTATTCAGTGCCCCTAGGCTGTGAATGCAAGTGGACTTTCCGTGGGCCACCCAAGAGCAGGAGAAAATCCACCCACCCTGCGGGAAAACCCTGGGACATCTAGCCGGGGCAGTTCGCAGAGCTAGAGAGCACAGTATCCGGCCTGTAGGCGCCCTGTGCCTCAGGAACATGGCTGCTGCGCTCCCTACCATGGGGGAGCTTTTAAGGGCACCGAGGAGCTCCACCCTCCCAGACAGCATTCAGCCTCGCCCCAAGCTGGCACATCCTAGGCCACCACTTCCACAGTGCCCCTCCCCAGACTGCCCCACGACTCAGCACTCGCATGGCAGAAAGAGAGAGCGGACACCCACACATGCCAAACACCTACTATGTGTCAGGGCCTTTTATGTTTTATATCGTGTAATTCTCACCACGTCCTGAGATACAGGAGCTCTTGGAGAAGTGGAGAAGTGGAGGCTTGTCCAGACTCACCCAAGCCTGTCCTTACACCACACCACCTCTCCCAGGCTCAGAAGTCATCTCACTCTCCGAGGATTCATCGGATGCTGCTTGGCACCCAGCCCTGTTCCAAACACAGCAGATACAGTGAACATCACAGGTGCAACCCCCTGCTTCCCGACGGAGGCTTCCAGTGCAGAAATGTTCTAATTCTCAAGCACAAGTACGTTCAGTTTGAAAATCATCAAAGTCCACTCTCATCTTCTGTGCATTGACCATACTTAAAGAAAAAAATTTTTATAAAGGTTGCATATTCTGGTGTGTGTGTGTGTGTGTGTGTGGTAAGGCAGTAAACAAGGTGTGGCAGGCTGAATTGAGGCCTCCAGAGATATCCAGGTCTTAATCTCTGGAACCTGTGATTGTGTCCCTGGGTGGCAAAGGGACGGTGCAGATGTGATTAAGTGAAAAGTATGGAGATGGCAAGATTATCCTGGATGACCCAGGCAGGCCCCAAGTATAACCAGAATTGCCCTTATAAGGAAAGGAAACAGGAGATGTGGCACTGGAAGCAAAGGTCACAGTGATTCAGGGAAAAAGTCATGACCAGGGGATGGGGTGCCCTTCCAAATCGGAAAAGCCAGGAACAGATGTACCCAGGAGCCTCCAGCAGGGACCAGCCCTGCCTGTGCCTGACTCTAGTCAATGAAACGAACTCTGAAGGTCTGGCTTCCAGAGCTAGAAGAGAAGAGATTTCTACTGGTTCAAGCCACTGAGTTTGTGATGATTTGTTACAGTGGCAACAAGAAACTAATACATAAGATAATTAAATACAATATATAACATTACGTGCTGTCTTAGTTCAGGCTACTGTAAGAAAATGTAACAGAGTGGACAGCTTAGGCAACAGACATTCATTTCCCAGATCAAGGCGTATGTGGATTTGGTTTCTGGAGGCCCTCGTCCCGGCTCGTAGGTGGACTCCCTCTTCACTGAGTGCCCATGTGGCGTTTCCTCGGCACGTGCACATGCAAAGAGGTCTCTCTCCCTCTCTGCTTCTTCTTGGGAGGAGCACTAAACCATCACGAGTAACATCCTAAACCTACTTCCCTCCCAAAGGCTGGGGGCCAAGACAGCACAGCATTGGTGACAAGTGGAGGGAGGCGGTGACAAATGAGAAGACTCTGATTACGGGTCTTTTTCCCGGACAAGTTTTGTTTTTTTTGTTTTTTTTTTTTTAAATTTTTGAAATAATCTCCAACTTAGAAAAAAGTTGCAAGTATACGGCGAACTTTTCTGTTCGTTGAACCCTTGAGAGTCGCTGATGGGATGGCTCAGCTGCCCTGAATGGTCTAGGCATATTTCTCACCAGCAAGGACCTTCTCCTATGTCCTCACAACCCAATAATCAAAATCAACAGGTTGACACTGACCTGTCACTATGCCCTTCCGGCTTTACCCACTGTCTCCAGCATCTCTTTCCAGCAAAGCCTCCAGTTCAGAATCTTCGTCTCCCTCACTCTGGAATGTTCCTCGGTCCTCCCTGGATGTCATTGAAGGTCTGGGCCAGTTGTTGGAAGAGTGTCTCTCAGGCTGGATCTGTCTGATGTGTCCTTGTGGGGACGTTCAGGCAGGCCATGCGGTTTTTGCGGTAGCGTCCCGGAAGTGATGCTGTGTCCAGCCGCCATGGGCCCGTGGCTGGTGCTGCTCACTCTGACCACGTGGCTACGGTGTCCTCTGCCAGCCCTCCCCCCCTTCCACGATGCTCTCCCCTCTTGTGCATTAGTATGTTTGTTTACTTACATATATTGTCCTAGACTCACGGCTTCTGATTTCAGTCGATGAATTCTATCGTGGTGTGTTGTGATCCTCTGTGTTCTGCCTCTGACCAGTGGGAGCTCCTCGAGCGCCTTTGGACTTGTCTGCATCCTGCATCCTCCCTCCCTCCTGGGCGAGGTGCTCCAGGCTCACCCTGTGAGTGTCCAGGGGGCTCAGCTGATTGAGCGTCCGACTCTTGGTTTCAGCTCAGGTCAGGATCTCAGGGTCTGGAGATCAAGCCCCACGTCGGTCTCAGCACTCAGTATGGAGTCGGCTTCGGATTTTCTCTCCATTTCCCTCTGTCCCTCCCTCCAGCTACACTCTCTCTCTCTCTCAAATAAATAAATAAATCTTAAAAAAAAAATCATCTATGTGGCAGGAACACTAGGCTTGGGAGAGTCAGAAAAATGGCTGCCTTCTGCGCCTGGCCGTATCTTGCTAAGCCTCAATTTCCCCCTCCAAAATGGGGTCAGGTGGTGGTCCCAGCCTCGGTCGCCAGACCACTGCCAGGATCAAGAGAGAGCCACGTGGAAATGTTCCGTGCACCACTCACTGGATGTCGGCGGCATCTTCTCAGAGCCCGCCAGTGGCACGGATGGCCAGTGAGCTACACAGAGCAGAAAGAGGAACTTTCCAGAAGGACATGTGGACTGCTCCCAGTGAAATCCTCAGGAATCGGGCCACGGTTCTCTCCAGCTCACCCGCTGAGACCGCGGGGATTCTGGTCACGGTCCCCCATGCACCATGCACCACTCGCATTCTCCCAGCTCACTGCCGAAAGTGATGCCCAAGCTGGCTCTGGACCACTCTCCAGGTCAACAGCCGCTTAGAGCCTGGCAATAGTCCTTGGCTCCCAATTCCAAATTCCTAGGAGAGGAGCTCGGAGGCCCAGCCGGGACATTCACAAATGGCCTTGTGGTCTGGGTCCACTGGGCCTACATGTGTGGGCTTGGAGGAAAGATCAGTAACCAGAGACCCAGGAGGGGATTGGAATCAGGGTGGGCTTCCTGGAGGTGGCGAGACTTGAGCATAATGACATTCTTGGTCTAAAGGATCTGTGAGGGGATGGGCAATGTCTTATCCAGTGTGGTGACCTCAGCGCCCAGGGCAAGGCTTGACGCCAAGAAAGTACACGGCTACTATCTGATGAACGAGTGAATGTCCCCCGCATGCCAGGCCGACCCAGCTGCAGCGGCTGGGTGTGCACGGGGAAGCCTCACCTTAGGATGATCCTGAAGAAAGGAAACTCTGAGATTTGAGGGACCCACTGGCTGGGGACAGGATACAGGTGAATGTCTCCATCCGTGCCGGAGGGAGGGAGGCGGGGAGCAGACGGTGCAAACAGAGGGACTCACAGGAACAGCAGAATGAGTGGCCAAAGAGGGGAGTTGGAAGGGGGTGGGGTCGGGGAGGCTCTATGCCGTCAGGGATCTTGGCAGACTTGGGGTCCTCCAACCCTGCACATTGCAAAGAGAGACTGGCCCTTGACCGAGTCCAGCAGGACACAGCTGGGGCCCTCAGACTGTCCTCCCCACCGGAGTGACCGTGTGCGGCTGGGACCCTTGGCCACACTCCTTCGCTCCCTCAGTTTGGTCTCTGGAGGGGCCAGAGCCCAAGTAGCTACGGTCAGTCCCAAGGACGCACCCCCAGGACAAAGCCTGCTTGCCAAGGCTCGGGGGTGCGTCCCTGGTTGGCAGGATGTCCGGCGTGTGTCATCCCAGGTTTCTGGGGTGGGGATGGGACCCCACTGCGAGAGGACGGCTAGATGCCTGGCCTCTCCTGGACTCTGCCCCATAAGCTTCGTACTTTTGCTGAGTTTGTGAATCCTTTCACCATGATGAACCGACACTGAGTACAGCAGCCTTGCTGAGACCATGAGTCCCTCTGGTGAACTGTTGAACCCGAGGGTGGTCTTGGGGGCCCTGGCACTTCGAAGTCAGTGGTACTGTGTTCCAAAGCCCGAGCTGACGGAGGCATAGGCCCTAAGGAATTTGCAAAATGGGGACAGAAGACAAAGAAAGCTCGCAAGACGGCATGGGCTCGGGTCAGCTGCTGGCTGCTTCCACCCTGCTCCTTCCCTGCCGGTGCCCCCACTCTTCCCAGAGACAACCGGGACCTCCCCTCTGCTCACACCTCCAACACCACCTTCCCTGCACTCCCTCTCGGCTGACGGCCGTGTACCCCATCTCACAGAAACAGAGACGTCCCGGGGAGGCGGGGCTCCCCGGGGGAACGGCTGGTTCCCGGGCTGTGGGACCCCTGGCCGGGCTGCCCCGCAGAGGACGCACCATAGCTTCTGGGACGCTCCTGCCGGAAACGCATAGGCTGCCTCAGTGTCCCCACGAGGAGGCATCAGATAGACCCGCTATGAGACACTCTTCCAAATAACCCGCCTGGATCTTCAAACACACGCAGCCCGGGACGGTCCGGGGATGACGAGCTTGCAGCCGAGACGAACATGGAGCTTGTCTCACACGCTTCCTCCACCCTCCGTGCCGTCCGCGGGCACCGGCTTGTACCTGTGCCTGGTCTTGCCGCCGCTGGCCCCGGGAGGGTGAGTTTATGGCCGGTTACTGAAGTGTGGTTGGCCAGAGTTTCTCTACTCCACATACTCTACTCCAGTTTGTTTTTTTGTTTGTTTGTTTGCTTTGCTTTTACTTTATTTTGGAATAATATTCAACTCATATGGCAAATAATAATAATAATAATAATAATACAAAGAGTTTCTGTGCATCTCTCGCTGGCTTCCTCCGCATTCTCCCACGCGGCCGCAGCACAGTGATGGGAACCAAGAGATCCACGTCGCTGTGATCCAATCAAATCCAGACGCCGTTGAGTGCTCCTGGGCCCGTCCCCTGTCTCCACCACGCTGCGTGGAGCGCTCGCGCCCTCAGTCGGGGACAGTCCCGCGGCTGCTCCTAAGTCTCGTGTCCCGGGCACCCGGGAGGAGGGCTGGCCAGGAGCAGAGTACGTAGACTACTCCCCTGTTGGGGTTTATCTGAAGCTTCCTCACGATCCCGCGGCGGTGACACACGTCTGTAAGAACAGCGCAGAGGTGTCGTGCCCTCCTGAGTGCATCTGGTGCACGGACAGCGGGGGAGGCGACATGTCCCCTTACTCGTGACGTCAGCCTCGTACCTCAGTGAAGGCGGGCCTGCGAGTCCCTTCGCTCCGATGTTGCTGCTTCTCCTGCTGTAATTAGTAACTATTTGGGGGAGACCCTTTGGGGGGAGATACGCAAATATCCTCTTTCTCCTCCATCACTTCTGTCTGTGGGTCTTGCCTGGTAACAATGATCACCGTGTTGTTCTAATGGTGATTTCCTGTTTCCCAGTTCTGTTGACTTTATTCGTTGGGACCGTGCTGGGCCGAAGAACTGTCCCCGCTGCCCGTTACGGACTTACCCGCGCGGTTTCGGTGAAGCAGGTGTGTGTCTTCCCGTCGACGGGGGGACACTGCGTCAGCCGCTGACAAGCCCTCACGCGTCCCACAGGGTACTCTCAACGTTCCCCCAAATAAAAGCAGAGACTTGGCTCACGCGTAGATTTTCAGTTTACTCTGAAACAAAGTTTTCTTCTTTAAATAAACAAAAATGTACGGGGAAGCGTCTGGGGAAGGGAATTCCAGGAAGAAGAAACAGCCAAGCAGTGGCTTAGAGTCCTGTGCGAAGCGCGGCCCCAGCGGAACCCCAGCTGCTTTCTGACGACGACACTATTCACGCCACGTCCCCCCTACTCCTGGGCCAGCGCCATCTCTTACATTGGCTCCCGGGTTGAACAAGTGCCAAGATGCCCCTAACCGTTCTCCACCCTGAGTCATACCTCAAGATGCAGTGATTCCCACGAAGAGGCAAAGGCTACTTCCCTGCCCTCCATTCTAGGCTTGCTTTAGCCGGTGTGCATCAGCAGCAACCAGTCGGCGGCTCTGAGCTTAGAACAGGAGGACGCTGCCCCAGCCACGGGAGCAAGCTAGACTGCTGGAGGAGTCGAGATGTGGCCTGATGCCCGTGTCACCCCGTTCACAGTCATCTGGGCGTCAGACATGCGAGTGAGGCCGTCTTAGACCGGCCAGCCCCCAGCCAACCCGTCAGCGGACTCCAGACCTACGGATGAGTCTGGCCAAGACTGCCAGAGCCCGGTCAGGACCTGCCCATCCCATCCATGGGCTTACATGCAGAAAGCAGCGTTTATCCCATGAAGCCCCTGGGCTCGGGCTGGTTTGTTACGTAGCCCTCGCTAGCCGACACAGTCCTTACCACGCGCACTCAAAACTAGATCCTGGGACACCTCGGGCGGACCCCTAGGACTCAGAGAGATGCAGTGTGGGAGGCACTGGTCTGTCCAGCCGGTCAGAGGACATATGACGCCAAGCAGGATCAAGCAACCTGCCGGGAAGGAGACGGCTGTAGGCAAGTGCAGGGTCAGAGCCCGGACCGCAGGGTCAGAGCCCAGACCTCCTGGCTCCCAGCCCAGTGCTCTCTCTGTGACACTTCCTGCTCTCACCAAACCGAGCAAGTGCTCCAGGCCCACAGAGCACCTGCTGGGGTTGCCCTGCGCAGACCCAGGGCTAACCTTGGCAGTGCAGGACCCCCGCCGACCCAGGCAGGTGTCAGAAGCCAGGGCTCCTCCTGTGCACGGTTCTGCTGGCCCCTGCACTCGGAGGGGCTCTGACTCTGTGGCAGAGACATTGCTCCATGAGCCCTCGCTGAGGGAATGACTGATGAGTAGCGTCAGTCACTGGGAGGACTTCTTTCTGGAATGATCCGCATCTAAATAATAGCAACAGTGATGGTAATGGCCAGTTATCGTGGCCTTGACTGCGGTCTTGACTGTGGCCTTGACTGTGGCCTTGACTGTGTTCCGGGCTGGGCTGAACGCATCTCGGGCCACGGCCCACCTCACGCCCCTTGCAACCTTACAGTATGGCTCCTGTCGTCCCCATTTCCCAGGCGAGGAGCTCAGACATGCAGAAGCTGCCCAGTGTCCCTCCAGCTCGCTGCCTCTGAGAAGCCTCCTGACCACCCCGGAGAGAACAGTGAACCCCCATTCCTGCCTGCCCCTTACCCCGATCACACCGGGCACTTCCCCTGTGTCCCCTCTAGGACACGCGTCCGTAAGCTCAGTCTAACCTGCTCAGCCGGGACGTGGCAGCGGCTGAGTCAGGACCCCGTGGCGTGAGGGCTCTGTTCTGGGAGGCATGGAGCTGGGGGGTTAGAGCCAGGAGCCTCCCGTGGGAGCCTCCACCACGTAGCAGGTCACAGCTGTCCCGCGAGCCCTTAAGCAAAAGGGGACTCGGCCCAGGGAAGGGGCAGGTGCAGATCAAGTCTGCAGATGCCAGCTGAGCTGCCAGGAGTCGGGCCCCGAGGCACAGTCACAGTCGTGGTTATCTCCCACCCGGCCTGCTTCCTCACTGGTGACGCTCCGCAGCCTCCGTCCGCCGGGGCACTCGGCCCCCTCTTCTGCTCAGGCCCTGCAGCCCCTGCGTGCGGACCGGCGACCGAAGAGCCCAGCCCCTTCCGAGCCTCTGTGCCGGGCTAAGGTGGTGCTTGTGGTTACCTCTGAGTTCCACTTGGCCTCTGACTTTGAGCCACTCCGTTTGTAATCCAATCCGGCTTTTGTTAACTGCACAAAACGCTTACTTGGTCTCAAAGTTAGATTTACCAAAGAAGGTTGTGTGAGTCGCCTAGGGCTGTCCTAGCAAATGACCACGAACCATGGCTCGGAAGGGAACCACGATTCCTCACACCTCCGGAGCTCGGCAGTCAGAAGTCAGGTGCCTGCGGGCGTGGCTCCTCCTGGAGGCTGCCTGTGTCCTTGGCTTGCGGCCCCATCGTCATCTGACCTCATCTCCGTGTCACAGCCCCTCTGACTCTGACCTCGTCCCCCTTACCAGGAGCCTGTGATGACCCTAGACCCACCCTGGTAATCCAGGACAAGCCCCATCTCAGGACTTGACTCAATCCCACCTGCAAAGTCCCCTTTGCCCCGTGAGATCATGTATGCATGGGTTCTGGAGATGAGGAGGGGGGCAATTTGGAGGCCACGATCCTGTAGTCCACGGCATGCATATTCAAACAAGACTGGCTTCCGTCCCTGTGTCCCCCACCCCACCCCATCCCACCCAAGGTCCTCATTCTTGATAGCTATGCCTGGTAAAATTCACCCCTGCAGCGTCCAGTTCCGTGGGTCTTGACGAGTGTGGGGTAGCGCGCCCACCCCGTGATGGCCATGGGAGCGCAGTTGCCTGGGGACGGGGGTGGGTCAGCCGTTGGATTTGGGGGTCTCTCCCAGGCCTGTTATCCCCGGGCTGGAATCAGAGACCCAACAAAGAGCTCATCAGGGAGCTACCTTTTAGCAGGGGGCACTACTAGCTAGCGACCAATGATACAGTTCACTCTTCATGACCGCACGTTGGGCCGGGTGCCCCGGGGACCTGGCATACTCTCGGGTGACAGCAGAGACAGCAGAAGCCACGTCTTCTCTCCTGGAACCCAGCACGGCCGGCAGAGGTGACCCCTGCCCCGGCCCTGGGTTTTCTGAAACCTCATGGAAATTAAGAGTGGTCTCGAGCACAAGGAAGAGGGGCTGGTGGCCTACGGGGATGGCCTTCCCAGGGACCACAAGGAGCCGGTGGCCCTTTCTTCAGCCGCAAGATAAAAGCCGGCCTCTGCGCCACAAAAAGACGGAGGGTGAATCACTTCCACAGCCGTTGCATTTCCTTTGAGGCGGCCTGTCACCGGGGCCGGGCGGTAAGAAAACATTTTGTCCCGCCCGTCAGCCTCGGGTGGTCCAGGAGCGGCTCCTCCTCCAACGGGCGCTGTCCCGGCCCGAGCTCATCCATCAGGCTCATAATGAAGTGGCAAATTGCCATCTGAAAGCGATGCTCCGTCCCCGACGACTTCAGCCTGCGTCCATGAGGGTGGCAGGGGCCTATCCCCAGAGGACGGGCCCCCCAGGAACCTTCCAGTGGGGGCGGATGCAGATGCTTTAGTGATCACTAGAGAAGTAGCAGTGACCACCCACGACCCCCTGGTTCCCCCCAGGTCAGGCTGCAGGCCCCCTCACCACCCCATGGCCGCAGTGGGTGTCCGGCTCCCCACCCGATGTACCCATGTAACCGGCCACCACTGGGCCGAACAGAGACCAGCATCCTGCCCAAACCCCAGGAGTAACCCCCGACCCTCACGGACTTACCCTGGGCGGATGCATGGATGGGGCAGGGCCTCCCCTCTAGTTTTCCTCTGATGGTTTTCTGCCAGGCTGCCTCCTAGGTGGGGTCCCCAAGCCACCGTCCTGGGGCAGGCCAGGCAGGCAGGTGCCCAGACCTGGGCTTCTGGTGCCATTGCAATTAGGAAGAGATGCTTTTCTTGGTAAGTGGTCAGGCTGGGCTGGGGCTTGAGGTCCTGGGACCAGGAGCGTGGTGGCCTCACCAGTCTGTCCTCAGGCTTGGTCCCCTGGGGCCTTGGATGGGATTACACAGACAGAGGTGGTTAGAACCATGGAAAATGCGCCTGCCCTCCCTGGGCAGGGTAGGCCTCGATGACTTGTCTCCATCAGCCGGCTCTAGAGGACAATCCCCGCTGGGCAGGAGGTCTGTCTTTGTTCACCGACCTTAAAAGAAAAATTCCAAACCACAGTTCTAGTCACAAGACATGAGCCTTAGCAGGGAAGGAGCAGGATTTCATGAGCCTGTGGTTTCGACAAGTATCCTGGCCACCTTTTCCTACCTTCCATACAAGTAGAAAAAGGTCTGCATTTCTGCTTGTCCCAGGTCAGGGACTAGAGGTCAAATCCCCATGATGACCGCCAATCCCTGTGATGACGCGGCAAGGCTGCCCCCCTCCCGGCATGGTACCTCCGCAAACCTGTGCTCATTTTAGCTGGGGCTGGGGGGGAGGTCAAGACTCTGGGCGTGCTCCTTGGACCGGGTTCAGGGGGACTGAGCCCTCCCCACTGGGCACAGGGCCTGGGCAAGCGGCTGATATGGCGGCACAGGGTGGGCAGGGGAGTGTTGGAGAAGGCCCGAGCATCCTTCCCCAAGTTCAGGTCAGCGCCCCCATTTCTCCATTTACTGACAAGAAAGATGGTGACAAGCGGTGTGTGCTTCGGGCTTCAGAAGGGAGAGATGGGGCCAGTCCAGAAAGGGGCCACTCGGCAAGGGGGTCGCAGAGCCGAGACCGCACACTCTCTCCTGCCCCTCCTAGACCATGACGCACCCACCGGCTGCTGCCAACCTGCCCATAGCAGTCGACTTGACCAGTAGCCTCTTCCAGGGAGCCTGCCCAGACCTGCCCCGGCCAGTGTTCAGGAAGCTCCTGCCATTTCCCATCAGCCTCTCCTGCTGGACCCGGATCCCCGGGAGTTTCTGGTTCCTCCAGCTCTTCCCACCATATAGGACCCCAAACTGGATCTCGACTCCGGAGTCAACTGAAGTCGCGGCAGGATGGGTCCCTCTTCTGCCTCAGCCACCAACCTGCCCATGGCGGTGTGGCACCCCGGATGGTCTGGAAGGAACGAGTGGGTCGGTGAGGGCTGCGTGAACGTGCTCCACCAGGAAGGGTGCGTCTGTGCTGGGGGTCCCGGCAGCCGGCTCTCCCTGAGTGCTCCCGCTGCTGCTGCCCGTGAGCAGCCTGGGTGACCTGCGACGCTTGGGCGTGGTCCCAGCCAGGCACTCGTCCTGCGGGCTGGCGGAGCAGCGTGCGTGTCTGCGTCCGCCCTACGGCTGGGGTTCCCACTCACCGGCAAGGGGGCTGGGGCCCGCAGGGGGCACTGACTGAGCTTGTCCCAGTCCCCGAGCTCCACGCGCCAAACACCTTTTGCTCTAGCAAGGGCTGGGGTTTGGTACGAGGTTTGGAGGCTCAGCAGAGTCTGGGCTCGCCCTCAGCATCGAGAGCCAGCGCGGCAGGCGGGACAGGCGGGGGTCCAGCCGACCCCGCGGCCTCCTTTCTCCGGGCCCAGCTGCTCCAGCTGCCTGTTGTGAGACCTCCGGCAAGTCCCAGAACCTCCCCCAGCTCAGTTTGTAAAAAACCGGTGTGTTAGCGTGGGGTTGTCTCCCCCTGAGGCTGGCGTGCTCCGAATCGGTTAAGGCTGTCCTCCCTGTTGTCACTGTCACCAACCAGGGAATTCGTATACGATTCGAAGTGGGATTCGGGGCGCCCGGCTGGCTCCGTGGGTAGAACATGGGACTCTGATGTCAGGGTCGTGAGTTCAAGCCCCACGTTGGACGTGGGTCGTGCTCAAAGCGGAACTCTTCAAAAGGCGAGGTTCCTCCTGCAGATGCGGGAAAAGAAAACTCGAGTCTGGAGCCCCTGCCCCTCGCATGGGTGCAGGGACCCAGGCCCTCGTGAACATCCAAGGGACCCCAGCCAGCCCCTGTGGGGGGCCGCACGCCCTTCGAATCAGGGAGGGGGACCCGCTCCTTCCCCGCCCACCTCAAGAGCCAGGTACCCACATAAGAAGGGCTCGAGTGGGCGAGTGCCTCCTTTGTCATCTGATGCCATTAAGGCCGGAATTTCTCATGGGAAAAGTAGCGTTTTGGCTGCATGAGGTGGGGGGCGCAGCGCGGCCTGGTGGTTCCAGGCGCGACCGACCTGGAGCTGTTTGAAGTCCTCCGTTATCTGCCGCCGGGGCTGTTTGGCTGCTGCCGGGGCATAAATAGGGTGATTGAAGTGGGCGGCCGTGTCTTTCCGGACGACAAAAGTCCCCTTGCTAATTGCCACATCAAATGATCGGGAACCCCCCCAGTGCACGCCCTCAAATTACCGTGAACACACACTGCAGCCCAAAGGCCAACCCGGCGCGTCCCCCCTCCCCGCTCCCCGGGCCGCAGCCCTGCTCCCCCCGGATTAGGTTACTCGTGCGGGCGGAGGTACAGGAAGGTCTCTGCGGATTTGTTCTGCTTGGCCGCCAGCCCGCTATGCCAGCCCCCGGCCCGGGCCGCAGCCCCCCATTGTCTCCGGCCGCCCAGCCAGCACGCAGGTCCGGCCTGCACAAAGCCTTAGGCCACGGAGGGGAGGTCCTCTGTCCATGGTCACGCCCCGGTGACAGGGTACCAGCTCCCAGGCTGAGGCCCACACCAGGGCAAAGGGGCTGTCAGTCTCGGCACCTTCAAAGGGGCCCTCAAGGCCCTGAAGTGACACCAAAGGCCAGCGTCAGCCCCTGCCCCTCTGGGCTCTTTGCTGTCCCTGACTGGTGGGGGCAGGGGGACGGGAGTCTGGTAGCCAGCAGGACCCTTCACTCTGATACTGTACCCAGTGCTATCTGGAGGGACCGGGACCATCATTCCCATCCTACAGATGGGGCAGTGGAGGCTGAGGATGGTCAAGTGCCCGGCCCCAGGTTATGCCCCTGATCTGGGCTCCGTGGCTGCTTATGGGCTGGTAGGGAAGAGACCGTGTCACCCATGGGTGACCACAACTGCTGACTTACCAACATACAATGTCAGGGTTATGCGGTAACCATTTAGAGGGGCCCCCACGGCTCCTGGTGGCCTGGCCAGTGACAGTCCCCTGTTCCAGGCTGTTCACCTCCTAAGGCCTAGCACTGATTTCCAGTTTGGCCTTGGGGCACTCCAAACCAAGAAACCAGCATGCACAAAGGTCCTGTGGCAGCAGACCTGGACCCCACTCCTGGAGCCCGGATGGGAGGGAGAGAGTTGTAAGCTGAGCACAGCAGGAGGCAGGGCAGGCTGTAGAGGGCCTTGTGGGTCCACTGTGCTCGGGGTTCTGGTCTCAGATTGAGGAGATGTTACTATGGGGCTGTTACCTGGAGGATGGCGGGGGACACACCAGGACCAAGTTTCAAAATGACCACTCTGCTGTGCTGTGAGCCCAGCTCTCTGCTTCTCCCAGGAAGTGTGGGCACGCGTGGGTGCTGCGGACCTGCTGCATGGGAGGACGGTGTGGCCACAGGGCAGAGAAGGACGACAACCAACGTGAAGGTGCCTGGGGTCCAGAAGGAGCTGGCATGACCAAGCGCTGCACAGATGGCTCTCCCACCAGGAAGGGACATCAGATCGCCTGCATCAGCAGAGCCGAACTTAGGTGGTTCCGGGGGGGTAGGATGGGGACCCCAAGGCTTCCCCGTGCCAGGGAGGGTCAGGCAGAGGGTCAGTCTCTACGGAGCCTATCTTATTCTGTCATCGACATCATGGGCTCAGGGTCACTGGGCATCAGGGCACCTTGGACGGGACAGTCGGGACGGTCAGGACGGTCTCCAGCTCAGAGTGGGTCCTCAACAAAGGTAGAGCTTCAGAGCCCCGGGACCAGGCACTTCCCTTCCCTGAGCCTCACTCCTTTCTTCTTTACAAAAAGTGCCGGCCTGCAAGCGACTGTTAAAATGCGTTTATTTGGCAGGAGGGAACCCAAATGAAACCCAGCAGCCACAGACAACGCAGAGAAACTGCAGGCATGTGGGGACAGTGGGGAGGACCCACCACTGCCCCAGCTCACCCTTCTCCCCGGGGCTCCCAGCCTGGGGCAGCGGTGGGCGCAGGTCAATACTCTCAGGCTTGACTCCCCTGGAGGCGGCTCAGCACTGGACAGAGCACTGCCCCAGAGGCTGGGCCTCCCTCCCAGCCTCCCAGCCTCCCAGCCTCCCAGCCTCCCTGCCTCCCAGCCTCCCAGCCTCCCAGCCTCCCAGTCTCCCAACCTCCCAGCCTCCCAGCCTCCCTGCCTCCCAGCCTCCCAGCCTCCCAGCCTCCCAGCCTCCCAGCCTCCCAGTCTCCCAACCTCCCAGTCTCCCAACCTCCCAGTCTCCCAGTCTCCCAGCCTCCCAGCCTCCCTGCCTCCCAGCCTCCCAGCCTCCCAGTCTCCCAGCCTCCCTGCCTCCCTGCCTTGCTGCCTGGCTGACTCTGACATGTGGATGGAGGACATACCAGCCGCTCTCCTGGTCCCACCCCAAGGCTCTGACCACTGTCCAGCTCTGCCTGCCTGGGCCTGTCTCCATGAAACATGCACACGCACACACAGCAACTTTCCCTTCTCTGATTGAGACGTCTGATTTTGTGGCAGTGACTGCGTGTGAAGAGTTGAGGACCCCCTTCCCTGCCTCCCGCCACCCCTGCTCTCCCCAGTTTACAGATGGAGTGAGTCACTGAGGCTTAAAGACCGGCCCCCTGCCCCAGGGACCACAGAGGGCAGAGCAGGCGCCAGCGCTGTGTGAGCCCGGACCTCGAGGCTGCCCCTGCCCTCCCCGCCAGCCTCCCCTGTCCCGGCTCTTTGGAGGCAGAGAGACCTGCAGACCTGCTCGTGTTTAGAAGCTCACAACCAGCTAGAGGAAGTCGCTCTTTCTGCCACTGACCTGGTGTAGCCTCACAGCTCAGAGTGTCCCGTCCATGAAGCCCTGCACAGGTGAAAATGGAATCGTGCGGGGTGTGGCCGTTTGCATCTGGCTTCTTCCACGGAGAGCATGTTTTTAGGGTCCGTCCACATGCTAGCACGCGTCTGGGCTCCATTCGTGCGCACAGACCACGGTCCGCCCATCCGTCCACCTGCCGCTGCCGCCTTCGGGCTGCCATGAATAGACACCGGCGTGAGGTCGTTTGAATGCGCGTTCTATGTATCCGGGAGCACACCCCAGAATGCCCCTGCGGATCACACACTGACTCTGTTTACCCTTCGAGAAGCCGCCCCGCTGTTTCTCGCGGAAGCCAACCCGTCTTGCATTCCGGCCAGTAGCGCACAGGGTTCTCCAGTCTCCCTAGCCTCACCCGTGCCCTCGTGGGGTGTGGTTCCTGGGGCCACCCCAGTGCAGGCAGAGAGGTATTTTGGCTTTCCCTTTTATTTGTAAAAATCTCCTTAAAATATCATTGGGCATTTCAAGCAAAGATGATGATTGAGTATTCTGGAGTGTGCGAAGTAGGCAGACGCGAACACTGGAGAGCCGGGGCTCGAGGGCGGATGGCGGCTGGAGCAAGAGACTTGAGGACAAGCACTTGAGGACACCCCACCTCCAAATACGGTCCCATTTTGAGAAACCGCGGTCAGGACACATCTGTGCCCGTAACACCAGGGGGTTCCTAAAACATGCCCACGTAGTGGCCCCGTAAGGGAGGATGGCAGTGAGGCTGGAGGAGTCGGCCCAGGTTGGGTAAGGGTCTGGGTGGGCCCCGTAAGGCTCCGCCTGGGGCGGGGGTGGGGGGCTGCAGAGATGACAGAGGCCTGGGGCAGCCTGTAGGGTGGGCACTTGCTCATTCAGACTTTGCTGGGTTTTGGTAAAGATGCAGGGGGCTGAGGCCACCCTGCAGACCCTGGGTCGCAAAGAGAAGGCAGGATCCTTACCATTAATGAGCATCTGGGGAAAGGCCCAAAGCACAAGGGCCCGTGGTCGTCACTGACAAGTCCACCCCCTTCTGGGACAGCCCTGAGCCACGGAACTGCTACCCGGGTGTCTAGAGAGTGGGTGTTGGGGGTCGGGCTGGCTCGACCTCCGTGTACCCAAGGCCACATGGAGCCTTCCCAGGCACCCGGGGCAGCAGCTCAAGGCTGCTGGGCTGGCAGGTGAGGTGTGCTGGGCTCTGAGATGCTCCTGGGGTTGCCTGGCTGGGCGCCTTGGTGTGCGTGCTGTCCGACCACCAAGGGCTTGCCAAGCCGGACTCAGTCATTTCGCTCCGGCAGCCCCGCCACCGAGCCATGGAAATAACTTATTTTAGGAAGACGGGAACCCACCTACCACTTAGCGAGGAATGCAAACTAATTGCGAAGCCTTTCTCAGTTTCTTTATTTAGCTATTTATTAAACTGGCTCAGGCAGGGACTGATGGCCGGGCGACTCTCTCGCTTGCATCCGGGGGGCAGCAATTTGGTCCTGATTAAAGGGCCCAGCCCACCTCCTCCCTGGGATGCACAGCTCAGAGCTCCGGGCTCAGGAATGCTCGGCCTGTGGCTCGAAGGCCTGGCCGCCCCCTCGAGAGCCTGCTTTTGCCTCCAAATCCACGCTGGGTCCCCACCAGCCCTACAGATGTCGCCTCATCTCCCGGTGGCACTCGCCTGGGTCCTACAGTGCTGAGCGAGCCTGGGGCAGGGGTCGCCAGCATCCCTCCCTGGGACCACACCCCTCCAGCCCCAGATGCCCTCCGCACGGCAGCCCACTCTTGGCTTCCAGGCACCATCTAGGATCTGACGTGGTCCTGTGTATCTATCTGCCCACCCCTCTGGGAGGCAGCGTCCAGGAACCCAGGGCCCTCCCCTCCCCGTTCATCCCGAATCTCCAGATTCTAGAATGTCACTGTGCACACAGCCGCACTCCATCCATAGGCCCCGAGTTCCTCCTTCCTGTTGGAAAAAGGAAAGAAAGCTTCAGAGACTGGCCCCAGAGAAACGGCAGCCTAGAAATCAAAGACATGTCCTTGTGGCCATCCGTCAGGTGGCCTGGTGGCCCCGGACACAGGGACACAGCTGGAGGACCCCCCCGGTCCTCTCCGATGCCACAGAGAACATTCTTGCTGGGAAAGAGCCCCGTTGGGCTCGTCACCTACACACCCAGGCAAGAGCCACGGCCTGGCCACCTGTGGCCCACCACAACCCCTAGCGTGGGAAGTCAGGTCCCAAGCACGAACGAGGGAACGGGGATGTGGGCACCTTCTCACACAGTCAGTGGGACACAAAAAAGTGCATCCGCCCAGAACACAGCCTAGAATCTCCCCAATGATCAGGTGTGGACTGACTGCTGGTCCAGCAATCCCATTCCTGGAAATGAAAACCCGGGTCCGCCCTGAAATGCGCACGTGAACGCTGGGAGCAGCGTTAGCCAATTTCGTCCCCAAGTGGAGACCACCCAGATGTCTGTCCGCGCGCCGACGAGGAACAGAGTGGGCAGCAGACGTGCGCCCAGCGCGCGGTCCCCTCTCCACAGAATGTCCTGGATAGGGACGTGGATGAGTGGTTGCGGGGGGCTGGGAGGCAGGACGGGATGGAGGAGGGGCGCAAATGGGCACGGGGTTTCCTTCTGAGAGGATGCCCGTGTTTTCTAAACTTGGCTGTGCGCTGGGAATGGTCCGAGCTCCGCGGAATCCCACACTTGAAGTTGGTGAATCATACGGTATGTGATTCTCTCTCAATAGGATGCTGACCAAAAGCACACACAAGACGGGGGGGCCTCCGGCCCGTCTGCTGCCGGTATACAACGAACTGAAATGCACACCCATGTACCCCAAAAGGCATGCACTAGAATGTTCTAAAAGTCCCAGTGGGGCTCTATTCAAATGCCCGTGGGGGATTAACAAGTCAGGAGGAAAGAAAGCACGCTGTCTGAACCCCAGCCAGGACCAGGGCAGCACCGACCAACGCTGAGATCGTGAACCCCAACATGAGAGCACAAACACCGGGGGACCCCTTGCTACAGAGCACAGAAACTGGCAGAACCAGAGCAGGGCATTGGGAGTCTGGCTGGGTGCGGCTGGGGTCTTAGGTCTGGACAAGTTAAGGTTAAAACCAAGCATGGACAGCCACAGGGGGTAGGAGGCAGGGTGGGATGCAGGTTTGGGGCCCCCCGGGGAGCCAGACTCCAGCCCCGGCTTTCCCAGCTGACTTTGGTTGGTTACCGTTTTCTTCCTGTACCGTGGGCTGCCGACGGCACCCACCTGAGAGGCCCTCAGAGCAGCCACTACGGCGAGCGGCTGGACCAGGGTCCAGCGCAGGGCCAGGAGCCCCGAGCAAGACCAGCAGCTGCTTTCCTGACCCGGTCAGTGGAGCTGCCCTGTCCGGGGCCCCAGAGGGTGGTGAGCGCCGCTCCCTGAACCTGGGGTCCCATGAACACCTTACCTTAGGTAGGGCAGGGACTCTGCAGTTGTGACCCCAGAGGGATGATCCACGGCTCGGTGTAACCACAGGGAGGGTCAGAGGAGGAGGCTTGACTCTGGGGACAGGGCTCAGCATCACGAGGCCAGGAGCCAAGGGACGCAGGTGGCCTCCGAGAGCAGAAGAAGGCATGAGGCCGGTCCTCCCCAGCGGCCTGCGGAAAACACGCAGCCTTGCTAGCACCTGACTGCAGCCAGAGAGCCCATTGAGGACTCGGGACCTCCAGGCTGTGGGAGAATCCGGTCCCGTTGCTTCCTGCAGCCAGGTTCAGGGCCCTCGTTACCTCCGCCCCAGCAGCTACCTGTGCAGGGCCCCTCCCACCCCCAGGCCCCGTGCACCCAGGCCCCGTGCACCCAGGCCCCATTCACCCAGGCCCTGTGTAAACCCCCCAGCGCCCGTGCTCGGCACACTGGCTGGGCCTGTGCCTGGCTCCGCGCCCCGAAGCTGGGATCGGCGCTCTGCCCGGGCAGGGCCGTAGGGTTCCTGACCTGACCGCAGTCTCTCCCAGAGCCTCGGCTGCCCCAGCCTGAGAGCATTTCTCTCCCTGCTGAGGGGTCTCCTCTAGGGTCCCTGGGCCTCCCGGAGCCCAGCAAGGCAGGGCCTTCACCCCGCAGATGCTCATTCAGGACACCTGCAAACAGCCTCCACCCCTCCACTCCACCTGGCACACATTATGGAGGACCTGCTGTGCCCCCAGGCTCGCTGTGGGACGGGGACACAGGTGAGCCAACACCAATGGGGCCCCCCTCCCAGGGCACCCAGAGTCTAGCCGGGAAGACGGGTGTTGGTCAAATCACAGAATCTGGACTGGGAGGGACTTGAAGTAGTGGTTGGGCAGAAAGATACGGGAAGACCTACCTGGGGAGGTGATCATTGGGGGGGGGTCCCAGGCATTCCACTAAAGGCCACGGAGGGGCAGCCAGGATTCTGAGCCTGGTAGAAGGCTCTGGAAGGTTATAAGCCTAGAAAGACCCCTCTGGCTGCCCTGTGGAGACCAGTGGGGGGTAAGGGGGAGTGTGAGTGGCTCTGGCTGACCCCGGAAGGGGGCCTCAGCGCTCACCCAGCGACTGCCCCTTCTGTGCAGGAGGTGGGGCCCACCAACCTACCCGCATGCACCCTGGGAGCTGCTCTGAGCCCCCTCCCTCCTGCTGGCATGGGGGGCAGGGCTGGGACCTGCAGACAGGGGGCAGGGCCCAACGGTGGGGGCTCCAAAAGGTGGCAACTCTGTAGCTTCCAGGGGGAGACCCCCAGGCGGGCGGGCTGGGCGGCCTACCCTGCCCCATTGTAAACCCGCTCCGCTCCTCCCCTGCCTGTTCACGGACCTGCGACCAGGCGCAAATTGGGCCCAGCCAGAGTCAAAATGGCTTTGATGAGCCAAATGGTGTGGCTCTTTCCGAGGGAGGTGTTGGAACGGCCCAGCCCCCCAGACATGGTGTCCTGCCGAGACCCAAGCCCAAGAAAGGGTGGAAAGTGTTGCTTTGTAGAAGCCTCTCTCCCGAGGGCTTCGGGCCATGACCCAGCCGGGCCTCTCCCAGGCGCCGGTCCTCAGCCCCCAGGCCTGGCCTGCAGAGCACAGAGACCAAGTCTGCCTTCTCGGAGGGAGGGCCTTCGAAAGAGGAGGGACAGTAAAAACTAACAAACCAATGACGTTCTATCTTGAAGGCCTTTTTCGGGGTCTCAAGAGAAGCTGGGGCGCCGCGGGTCCTAGGCCCCCTCCTTCTCGCACAGTGACCTGCCCTTGCTCACCTAGCCTTCCCCGGAAGGCCCCTGTTCCCCAAAAGTCCGCTCCCCACTGCAGTCGGTGGTCTCTCCAAGCACCGTACGCCACTGCCTGCCTGGCCACCCGTGGGGACCTCAGCAAGCCTGACAGAGCACCTGGCCATGAGCCAGAATAATGGGGGTGTCGCTGGGCGATGGAGCCGGGAGGGTGTGGGGAGGAGAGCAGATGAGGGCAGAGGCCATGAGCGGCTGCGGGGCCACTCCCGTGCAGGGGTCGGGGGCACAGGGTTGAGGTTGTGCCAGGAGAGTCACGAGTCGGGTTTGGGACACGGTCCCCTTGGGCTGCCTCCCTCTCCCCCCTGTGCAGGAGCCCGTCTTCACCCAGGCTGTAGCCGGGAGACCCCCGATGCCTCTCCCTGCCCCTGATCCAAAGGAGCCCTCAGAACTGTACTCACTTTCCCCGTTAGGAGCAGAGGGCAGAGATGTGCGGCTGCAGGGGTCCTGCCCACTAAGGGGCACTGAACATTCCAAGGCCCCAAGGGAGTTCCCCGCGTACCTCCTGGGGGCGGGTGTCTCTGTGGGGCACCCGCCCGCCACCTCCCTTCCCGCATGGTCAGGTGGGCGAGCATCACCACCTCCCTGCTCACGGCACTCGGGCTTCCCAGACGCTCGGGCTATGGGTCCCCATGGGTTTCCCTGGGGCCATGACAGAGGGTTGGCCTTTGGGGTTTCCTTCTATGACGCCCGTGTGGGACATCCCTGCGAGCTGCCCTTGACCTCTGCTGGGGAGGTTGAGACCTCTGTGCCCACTGGACCCCTGTCTGGGTCCCCGCGTGAACACTTCACGCCCCACCCGTGCCCCTTCTGGCCGTGGGCGCACTGGGCTACTCAACCCCACAGTCCCCCTGAGAAACTGCCAGGCCTCGCACAGGCTGTGTGGTATCCTGGGCTGCCTCGCCTAACCTTTCTGGGACCGGAGGACCAGAGGCTGAGTGGCCCTGCTCCCCGGCTTCATGGTCGTCAGCTCGGGGTTCTGCACATTCCTGGCACCTTGTCTTCCCACACTGACTTCAGGCACCACAGGGGTCTGCAGAAAAGATCACTTTCCTGAGTCTCTAGGGAGTCATAGTTCATAGTATTTTCTGTGATCTTTTTAATATTGTTGCTGTAGCTTGGGGATGTGTGTCCCTTCTACCCCCATGACCTGCACTTTCCTTCAAAGACGTTCTGCCCCTGCCCTAAGCATGACCATAAGGGAGAGGCCCCCATCCCTCTCTGCCCACGAAGCCACCGCTAACGGGACTGAAACTCTAGCCTGCAGAGAGCGGAGAAGAATCACTCATCGCCAATTCATTCGACACTGATTTACTGAGCACCTACTATGGGTCAGGCATAGGTTAAAGTCCTGAGAATGCAGCCATGCATTGGACAAAGTCCCTGTGCTCCTGGATCAGGCTGTTCCTGAACTCCACTCAGGTCAGTTCAGCTCAACCAGCAGCCCCTTTAGTGAGAGTAGTACAGGCCCATTACTGGACTCATCCATTTTGCCCATTTTCACGGCTCAACAAAGGCACAAAGAGCATGGGCTTTGTCGGCTCACCAACACAACTGCAAACATGAGCTCCCCACCTACAAGCTGAGGGACTGGGTAAGTTATAAACATCCTAACACCTAAACTGAATAATGCACTGAGCAGGTGCCAGGCGCAGCTCCAAGTACCCAGCGCAACATGACCGTGGGCCACCCCAAGCCTATGGGGCAGGCACCGCTGTCCGCAGGGGCAAGGACATGGGGATGTGGGGAGAAACTGGTTGTTTGTGGGAGTGTGCTCCCCCTCTCTGGGCCTGGATCAGGGTCCTGGGGCCACTGTAACAGAATACCATGGACAAGGTGGCTTATAGCAGCAGGAATTTACCCTCCCACAGTCCGGAGGCCGGAAGACCCAAATTGACATGTGGGTGGGGCCATCCTCCTTTGAAAGCGCTAGGGGAGGGTCCTTCCCACCTCCCCCCGCTTCTGGGACTCCCAGCATCCCTGGGCTGTGCCCGAGCTGGGCTGTTGGCTGCTCCCCTCCAGCCATTGCCTCCATGGTCACTCGTCCCCTCCTCTGTGTCTGTGTGTGTCTCCTCTTCCGTCTCTTGCAAAGACACCCACCGTGGGATACAGGTCACCCCAGGCAACCTAGGATGTTCCTCTTGACTCTAGATCCTTCTCTGCAAAGACCTCTACGTCAAATAAGATCACGTTCTGAGGCTTTGGGCAGGAACAACTCTTAGAGGCCACCAATGCACCCACTACAGGGGCCTTCCAAGGTGTAGGGGTCCGGGCCAGGGACCCTTCCTGTCCACATCTCAGGACGAATAGGTAGAGATTTTGCTCAGAGTTTCCAGAAGGCGTCTTTGTAGCCATGCGATCCTGTGAGGTCTGCTCTCCCAAGGTGACATCCCCACTGACCCACTGTCTCGAGGGCAGACGTCAGCAGACCCAGCCCATAGGGCAGGGGCCGTGACCTCTGAGGGCTCCTTGGTGGCCCCAGAACCCCGAGGTCCCCATTGGTTGTGGTTTCCAGGGCTGCCCCAGCCCCCTCTGGTGAGCCCGAGTGCCTGGCTCAGACCAGACACAGAAATGCAGAGAGCCAGGGGGCCCCACTTCATGCAGGGACACTGGGCACTAAGCAAGGAATGCAGCGGGGCTGGCAAAGCCCAGCTCTGGCGGGGAGGAGCCCACCTCATGTCCCAGTCCAGGTGTTACAGAGTACAAACGCGGTTACAGAGCAGGACCCTGGTCCTGTCCCCCGGAGCAGCAGGGGTGGTTGGGGGGCAGATAGCAAGGACTGATCTGGTTTTGGGGAGAAGGGGAGGAGAAGGAAGCAGGGGCAGCTCTGCTGGATGCCAGGGTGCTCCTAGGCCACCGGGAGCAGGAAGAGTGGAGGCCTGGCAGCAAATTCTCTAGGGACCCGAGTGTCTGAGGGCTGATCCTGTAGGGCTTTGAGGTTCACGGAGGAGTTTGGACCTTTATGCTGTAGGCAGAAAGTTTTAGGATGGGAAGTAAGGTTGGATCAGCATCCTGGAAACATCCCTGAGGACATTGTGACTAGAGTGCGTCTGATTCGAAGTGTGTGATTCACACTGTGTGTGAAGTCATCAAACACCCCCAGGGAACCTCCTCCAGATGCTCCCGGGCCAAGGCTGAGTCTGGCTTGGAGGGGCCTGTGCTGACTCGGGAGGCTTCCCCGGTCTTCTCACCCTAGACCAGCCTTCTCGGCTTCTGCCCCAAATCCACCCCGGCCTGGTCCCCCCCAGCTGGGCTCCCTCCCCCGCGGGGCTCCAGGCACTGCTCCCTCCAGGACTGGCGGGATGCAGGACATTGTGGGAGGCCATTACAGGGCCTGGGGTCTTCACCAAGGGCATGAGAGCCAGCAGCCCCCTCCCCGGAAGGCACCCCCGGCCCCGCATCGGGGCTGGTGCTGGCCGAGAAGTCTGTCTTCTCCACACTCCCCTCCCGGACATCCATTCCTCCAGCAAGTGGTTTTGATTTTACAGGAAGTAGAGCAAGGGGCTAATCTGAGTTTAATTTTTAAAGCCAGGCCTTTGATTTCATACTTACTCATTTGAGTAATTAATGCCTCCGAGTCTGGGGTCAGAATGCATCCCCGCTTAGCTCGTCTCTCCCACCTCCAGAGACAGACCTCGCAGCACTCGCTACCTCCAAACCATGAATCCGTACCAGCTGCAACGCTGCGACTCCACGCGGCTCTCCCCCAGGGACGAAGACACCCCATCCCCGCGTGCGCAGGCTTGAAGGGGGGGGGGGTCCTGGGACCAATGCAGGCACCTCCCCCTCCTGCAGGGAGCCTGTGCCCATGCCGCTCCTCTTTCCCAGAGCACGTGGGCACAGAATGTTCTGGGCTTGGAGACAAATTTTCAAACCCAGACTGCATTCAGGCAACCAACATTTATGAAGCACCAACTGTCTACGAAGCACTGGGTGGATGGCGGAGGGCACTTTGTTCCCAGGGGGAGCAGGCAAAGGGCGCGCCAGTCTGCAGGCGTGAGCCGTGTCTGAGCCCTGCGCCGGGAGCGCATCGCAGCGGGGGCCCTGGATGGGATTGCGAGGCCGGGGGGCAAGGGTGCAGAGGGGACAGTGCAGAGCTCAGGGCCAAGTTCCAGAGGCTATGTCTGGAGACAGATGCCGGAAGGCTTCTCCTAGGTGAGTTCCTGGGGAAATATTTTTTCTTTTTCTTTTTTAAACCCCCACGAAGCACAGGATGAGTCCACGCCCTTGATTTCACCTCGAGCCTGCTGGCCGGCCTGCGTCTTCCTCATGTTCCCATGTGCCACAGGTGGGTCGGGCAGTGTCTCAGGGACCTGGCTTCGCCGCGCGTGGTGCAGGGTTCCGGCAAGCACAACTGTCCCTCGCAGGGGCCGCAGAGACACAGCTTAGCCTGAGGCACGTGCTGAACCTCCAGGTCCCCGACACAACCGCCCGCCGGGGACACTCCACTGCCGACATCCAGCCCAGACAGCCTGGGACGCCTTCAAGAGGCTAATGTCGAGGGGCGCCTGGGTGGCTCAGTGGGTTAAAGCCGCTGCCTTCGGCTCAGGTCATGGTCCCAGGGTCCTGGGATCGAGCCCCGCGTCGGGCTCTCTGCTCAGCAGGGAGCCTGCTTCCTCCTCTCTCTCTCTCTCTGCCTCTCTGCCTGCTTGTGATCTCTGCCTGTCAAATTAATAAATAAAATCTTAAAAAAAAAAAAGAGGCTAATGTCGAGATGGGACCAAACTGGATGGAAATGGTGTTCAGGACAGATGGGCACAGCCTGCAGCCCGTTCTCTGGGGCGCGGGCCCTGCATGAGAGGTCCACACTCAACGTTAGCCACGGACAGTTTTCCTAGACAGCAGAGACCAATGACTTGACCATAGGCGTCCACCAACCCCCACGACGAGCCCGTCGACTAACCCAGTAAGGACAAAGACAGGGAGGCAACGCTTGGCAACACTGGTCTCTCCAGATGTCGGAGGGTGTGCACAGCTGCCTTCGTGGACATGGGGCAGGCAGCAAGGGAGGCGTCTGGAGCCTCGGTAGCTCCCGGGATGGCTCCCAGGGTAGCTGGGGGGATCCCTGCCCCCCCCAGGAGTGGGACTTGCAGAAGGGGGTCGCTTGGGCCTGGGAGGTGGTGACGGCATGAGGACACACAGCAGCCTGGGGTTCTCCTGGTGGCATGCACACAGCCCGGCTGCCCAGCCAGCTTAGGGGGCTCTTCCGGGCCCCCCAGGATGTGCACACCTTGCCATCTGGCCCTCGTGTGGGAGGGGTAGGTTTCTGTGGACACATTACCCCGGCCTCCTGAGCTCTCAATGGGCTTCTTCGGGTTCTCAAGGGGCTCAGGCCGACCCTGAACCCCTGGCTTCCTGCTCACCACCTGACGACCCGTTCACGCACCCCGGGACGCCGGTGGAAGCCCGGGCTGCAGGAGCACAGAGGAAGCCGGACTCTCTCTGACGGGGCCAAGGAGGCCTCCTGCGGAGGGAGCACTTGAGAAGGAGCCCCCATGGCCTCCTGCTATGCAGGGCGCCGTCACAGTCCCTCATAACAAGAGATGCTGGCGCAGAGCCTCCTGACAAAACCGCACTGGGGCCAGAGGAGTCTAATTCGTCTCACCCCATAACCATCTCAGGTCTGCGGTGGACGCCGGCCCTCCGTGTCCTAGCTGCTGGCTTGAGTGTCTGCCTCTCTGAGTCTCGGTTTCCCTGTCCCAGCACAGGGTGTACAGAACCTGCCCCAGGGGGCCACGGGAAGACCTAAACCAACCCCAGCGATGGCCCAGAGCAGGGCCGGCAGATAGGAAGCCCCACTCAGGGCTCAGAGCCAGTCACTAGAGGCCAGGTCCTGTGTCCCGATCTGGGAGCCCGTGGAGCGCCACCTGGACCTGAACCCAAGGAACTCAGAGCGTGGTGGGGAGAGATGTCCACGTGTGATGCTCACGCTGCCACCAGGATGCCCTCCTCAGGGGACTCCCACCCAGCCCCTTGCTCAGGGTGGGCTCCTTCCGGGGCCCCGACATTTGAGCAGAGTCCTGAGCCATGCATGGCACCGGCTGGAGCAGGAGAGATGGGCAGCTCCCGAAAGGAGACAGTCCTCACTGCTTCCAACACACACATGCAAACACACGTGCACAGCACACACACACACACGTCTGAAAGCGTGCGCACAAGCAGACACACGCACACAGATATGCACACACACCCATCTGCACACATAAGTACATGGGCAGAAATGCACTTGTGTGTGTGCAAGACAGGACTATGCACTACGCACACATGTGTGTTCACGCACACATGTGTAAACACATGCACACTCACACAAAGGCACACACACACGAGCAGACACCAAGCACACAAACATGCACACACACACGGGTGCACACACAAGCACACGGACAGTTTACTGCACACACACGTATGAGCGCACAATCACACGGAGTATACCCCATGCTTGCGGAGGTGCAGACACGTACATGTGCACACGGTGCCCCTGCCCACATACAAACACATGCACACCCAACGGGAAGGTCTCCCGTCCCTTCACCAGGACCGCAGAGCGACCTTCAGCCCCAGGAGCCCGAGAGCGTTGCTCAGCAGCGACCATCTCTAGGGTCAGAGCCAGAGAAAACCAGACCCCCCCCCCAAACAGCACTGCCCGGCGGCGGCAAGACCAGGTAGGCGGGGAGAGGCCTCTTTCCTGGGGGAAGAGTTTTCCCCAGAGCTGCACTCCCCAGCCCGCTGTATTCCCGGGGTGAGGGCACTCAGCACACTCTCATTTGTGATGCTCTGGTCTGGGCCAGCATTTGTTCCCCTTCCCCGCTGCCCTTGGCTGGCTCCTGTGGGGCCCCCCTGAGGTCGCCGGGGCACTGAGTCTTGCTCTGCTGGGGATTTAAGGAAACCTTCATTCCCTGCGCTTCTTGCCTATCTGTGAAATGGGGCCATTATATTGACGCCCTGGGACTCTCCACGAACAAACAGCTGTGGCGGGATCTCCCTCGGGCTCCTCGCCTGCCCGGTTAGGCTCCCTTGTTCCTCCGCAGAAAACCAGCGCCAGCGTCACCCGGGAGCTGGTGAGAAAGGCAGGACCTCAGGCCCCTCCGGACCCTCTGACCCCAGAGGATATGGGCAGCACCACCGCCGCAATACCTTCCAGCATCCCTCACCTCCTTTGGGTGCCCCTACCCCCATGAGGGCCTGAGCGTGCTCCCCCTGTCCCCAACCCCAGCCCGCAGGGATGACAGCTCATAGCCACCCAGGGAACAAATGACTAAGAAGCCATAATGGTGAAAACGGGACACGGTGTTTCTCCCCACCTGCCCGTTCACACCAGCGGCTTGGCAGAGGTGTGTTGGGGGGGTGTGGACTTGGCTCTGAGACAACCACCCGGGGCCGAACCCTGGTTCTGGCATTCGGCAGGTGGGTAACCCTCTCTGTGCCTCCGTGTGCCCGTCCACCAAGGGGAGTTGTTAGGAAGGTTAAATAGGATCCGTGCAAAGTCAATCAGTGTTCTCGAGCGAGAGTGTATTGGCTTTGCACCGTGTTCAAAACCCCCCTCCCTGGTTCTAACACACATTGACTTGGGGCCCCACGTCCAGAGCCTGGAGAAGGGGTCTCGGAGAGGACAAAAGCGGGAGGCTGGGTTTCTGCAGCCCCACCTAGACCCGGCGAGTGACACCCTGTGACCGTGGACCCTGGCTTCAAAGGCACCAGAGGTGGCAGCGGCTTTGCCCACTTCCATAATTCGCTCCACACCAATTAATCTCTCGCTGTCGACGTGAATGCAGGTCCTGCGGCGGCTGAGCTCCGTCCCCAGAGAGCGCGCCACGAGCTCACAGCCGAGGGGCTTGCTTTCTTCTAGCAGAACGTTAATTTCCCTTGAGTCCCCCCGGAAAAGAGGTTTTAGAAGCTTGGCAGGAATCTGACATCTGAAACAGCCGCCTCATGGAGAAGAGGGGTTGAGACGTTTGCTAATTGCCCATCGAGCTCCCGGGTGAGCCTTGAGATGCTTGCAAAAAAGTTCCCATCCGCTGAGCCCGCGCTGGCTTCCTGGTGGAAGATGCCCCGATGGGAGTGTGTCAGGCTTTGCCTTTGGTCAGCATCCTTCCAGGAGCGGAGGACAGAAAACAGGAAATTTCTTTCGAAGAATCAGAGCAGGGAGCGGGAGGTGGGGGGCGGGGGGCGGCTTGTGTTTTACACCCATCTCTGCTGAAAGCCTGCAGGGTCACCGAGAGCACGACGCTTCTCTTCCCGGGCACCTGTGCAATGAGGTCGCGACATTCCGAGGCTCCCGCTGCCCCAGCCCCAGCCCCCAGCCCTGGCGCTCAGCCAAGGGATCTCCCATGCCAGACACAGAGACAGAGACAGAGACAGAGACAGAGACAGAGACAGAGACAGAGACAGAGCCTCCCAACCAAAGCACCGAGGTCCTGTGCAGACTGAGCTTGGAAGAGCCGCGGCTCTGCCGGGTGTTTGGTGTGGAAACGCCAGGCAATTCCAGTAGCCACATTCTTGCAACAGGAACTCTTAGAAAGGCCCAGGCTTGGGGTGCGGTGGGGCAGAGGGGCGGGTGTCACCGCAGCCCCCCTCTGCATTCCGTCAGCCTTCACCCCCACAAGAAGGGCAGCACGGGAAGTGGGGCTGGTTCTGCAAACAGGTCCGACCAGCCCTCCTGCCCACCCCCCTGCACCGGATTGTGCCCCCACCCCCAGGAGCCCCGTAGGAATTCCGGGGCCCCTCCCCTATTCTGGAGTCAAGGGAAACATTCCGGAGTAAAGCAGCCTGGTGTCCAAGCCATTTCCCAACCCAGAGCTCCCCCTGGGGCCCGTGAAATTGCCAAGTGCCGAGGAGGCTGGCCACGCCCAGCCTCTGTCCTTGAGCCGGGCTCGAGCTCGTCCCACGACTTGCGCCCTGACCCTAGGGCTGATGCTCCCGAGCTATTCTGTGAAAAGTAGATAAAGGAGCCCGCCCGGGGCCGCGCCTGGGCCGCAGAGGACCGTCCGGCGGCGTCGTAGGCTTCCCCGGCAACCACGACAGTGGCCTCGACTCCCCAGTCCCCAGTGCCCAGCAGCAGCTCCAGACAAGCACAACCTGAGTTTAAAACAAACGAACAAACAAAAAACTCCCCTCTGCTTTCCGGTAATTTCCCTAATTCAGTGTGCTTCTGCCCCCACTGCTGCCCCGAGCCCTCTCGGAATAGAGCTTCCCCCGCTGTGAGCTGGCACACGACGGGTGCCGTCACCTGCAGATCCGGGGTGCGCGGTGGGGGCAACAGCAGCCCCAGTGCTCGGAGCCCTCGCTCAGTCCTCCCACAGGCACCGGCCGCGCTCAGCCTCATCTGCCGTGTCCTGCGCAGGGGGACTCGGAGGCCCTTCCTGAGAGCACCCAGCCCCTCCTGGCACCTGTGTGTCATCCCCCCGTCACCCCCCGAGCCCCCCGAATGCGGTTGCAGAGGGCCAGGGCCGCCAGGGAGGGAATGCGCCTCACTGTGGAGGAGAAAGAGCTCCCGCTCATTATGCAGGCTAAGGCAGGGAAAGCCCCAGAAATAAGGCAGAGCGGACCGTGTTAGGGTCCACCAGGAACCCCACGGGGCGGAGGACTTTGTATGACATCCCGCTCGTCTCTCTCTCTCCCCTAACCTTGAGACTAAGAGGTCAGCAATGATAGTCGTAGGACGCAAGGATCAAGCCCCTTCTCCGTGCCAGGCTCTGGGCTAAGCCCTTCGTTCTACGGAACCTTCTGGAATCTTCTGAATAGTCCAAGAAAGCAGGCTCTGTTATCACTCCCTCTTGTATTTCATTTTGTTTGTTTATTTTTTCATTCCCCAAATACTGACTGAGCACCTGCCCCGATTTTATACGAACTGAGCCTGGAAAGGTTCACGAGTCTCCCCGAGTTTTCAAGACCCACGTGCTGAAATCTCCAACGCCCTGAGTTTGGGTTAAAATCCTGCATCGAAGCCTGAAAGAGTCGCCCCTTCTTCCTCCTGCAGTCCCACACGCACAGCCGGGAGCCTCGCCGGGGCGCAGGGGTGCGGAGAGGGGCGCCCCTACCGAATGGCATCAGCTCTTGGGCACGGAGTGTCGCTCTGCCCCCGAGAGTTCAAGCTGATAACGCGCCGGGAGTCATCACTTCATAATGGCCCCAGAGCTGTGCGGTCTGGTCCGGACGATGAACCACCCCAGCCAGAATGTGTCCTCGTTACTTGGCCGCGAGCCAACCGGCTCCTTCTTGGCTCGGTGCCCAACTCCAGCCCGGTCCCCGCCTGGATCACCGGCTGCGGTGCCCTTCCCAGGAATGCACATCAGAGGCGTCCGGCCCCGCCAAGGTGAAGCCGGGGAGGTTAATGACTTAATGTGGGTCATGGCGTCCTTACCCCATAGGACTCTGCCTACCTTTATCTTGGACACGGCAGTCTTCGGGCAACCAACCCAAATCCACGGCCATAAATGGTGGCCTTTGCCCATCTGGAATTGCTGTCTCATGGGATGCTGATTGCTGACCTGGATTGTTTATTTATTGGGAGTATTTTTAGCTTGCACTCTGCTACCCCGGGATCGCCGACTTTCCTCTTTAATCCTCGACTTGAATAGAAAGGAAACGGAGAGTCACCCGCAGGTCGCTCGAACTCCGGGGTAACTTTCGGGCAATGCTCAGGCCACCGAGGTCAAGCTTCCGCCGGCGACAGCCCTGCCACAGCCGGCAAGCGGCCCTCGGCCCTCCGGGGCACGTGCGCGGGTCAGAGCCCGCCCGAGTCTCAGGTCAAGGGGTCCACCCAGGGACCCACGGAGGGGCCGCAGCCGGAGAGGGAAGTGATGGGCCCCGGGGCCCCTGCTAAGTCCCAGGGTGACTGCTTGACACTTTGTGTGAGATCGGGAGCAATCCCGCACCCACCGTTCGGGGAAGACCCTCCGCTGCCCCCCAGCCCTGGAGTCCTTGGCTTGAACACGGACACAGCTAACCCGCTCCGAGCCTCGGTTTCCACAGTGGTAAAAAGGGGCTAATGGGGGGATTAAATAAAGGTCCTCGGCACATGGGGAGCGCCCCACGAGGGTTGTGTCCGGTTATCCCCGTCGCTGACGTCACTCTTCTCAGTTTCAGGGACAAATATGTTGGTGCATCAGGGGTGTGCTGGAACCCGCCGGCCCACCCCGGGGGCACACGGAAGAGACGGGATGGGGACAATCTGGTTACTGTCCCGCCACCAGGAGGGGGCAGTCAGGGAACCTAGGGTGCTGACCGGAGTAGTGGCCTTGAGTAGAGGGGGGACGCCCATGTCCCCGGTGGCTCCAGGGGCTCGGCGGGAAGGAAGCCAGCCCCTCTCTCCTTCCACGCTCCCAATCAGTCTCCGGCTCCTCCCACCGGCTGAGCCCAACCAGCACCCACAGGCCGGGAAGCCGGTGACCAGTCAGCCTCCTGGGGCAGAGAAGCAGGGGTGGAGTGGGCTGGACCAGGGGCAGGCGCAGGCAGACAGTCGCCATCTGCGCTGGGTCCTTCTCCCCCAGCTGCCACGTTTGCCTGGAGACCAGACACGGTGAGTCGCATGGAGCTGGGTGCTGGGCACTTTTTATTCCTATAAATATTCTTGAGTTTTGCTCCGAGGTAGAGGCAAGTGACAGGTTTGTCGTTGAATGTGATGGCTTGGCGTCGCACGTTAGAATTCTTGGATGGGACCCGAGCTGTGTCTCACCTAGGGCTGACTTCGCTCACTAAGGAAGCCAGACCTTTCTGCTCAGTCCATGGCAGCCGCTGTCCGCTGCGAGGCCTTCCCGTCCGGGGACAATCGGAGTTATTTGTCATGCGTTCCTCCAGGGGTTCTCTCCTCGGCCCGAGGTCGCCCCTCCACGCGCACGTTGGTCAGTTCTTGGCTGAACACGCGGAGGCCTTCTGCGCGCCCCAGACACTGCTATCCCCGAGCTCAGGGCTCTTCTCGGCTCCGCCCCGTACCATGACCTGGGGACTCTCGAGGCTGCAAGCTTAGGAAGTGGCAGGACTCACCGCCTCAGGAATTCACTGCCCTATGTTGCCTGACGTCCAGCTTCTGCAAACCAAGCTCGCCTACATTCTGTGCGGGCTTTAGCCCAAAGGAGAAGGTTGCATATAGGTTTTTATGAATGGTTTTATGGTATGAGTGAAATTTTGTCATAGACGTCCTTTAGTCCTTCACTCTTAAAGTTTTTTTGTTGTTGTTTTTTGTTTTTTTTTTAATAAACTTTTTGTTTGGGACGAATTTTAGAGTCACTAAAATATTTCTGAGGAAGAACAGAGAGCTCCTCTCCCCCGCCCTCAGCTGACTCCAACGACAGTACCCGAGAGGACCCCATCACCATTTATGAGCCCAAGAGATCAACACCGCTGAAGCTAGGCCCGGACTTCATCCCCGCCCGCCACGTCTTCAAGAACCTTCCTGCCACATACCCGCGGGGACTCAGGAGGCGTCCCTGCCGCGTTGGGCCCGGACGCTCTCCCCCAGGCGGATGCCGGGCTGAGGCCACCCCCGTGTAGTTTCGGACACGTCCGAAATGGACGTGCATCTGCAGGCTCTCCGAGGGCAGAGGCAGGGAGGTGACTTAGACCCCTCTCTTGCTGTCACCAGTCCGTCTCTGGATGGGGACACCCCTCAGGCCCGGGCAGCCTGGACTGCGAGGTCCCCGACGGTGGCTACTTGCCCACCTGCGGCTGCCGGGCCCGTGAACGTCGGGGAGCCCAGACCAAGGGGCGTTGTGAGTGTGAGATCCACGTGAGCCTTGAAGACATCGAACGAAGGTACCAGGAATGACAAACGTCACACTGATAATGTTTCCACGCTGACCGTCGGTTCCCAGGGTCAGACGTTGGAAATGCTGCATTAAATAGAATAAGCGATTAAAATCAATGTCCCCTACTTTACTTCTCGTGTTTAAGGTGGCAGATAGAACGCTTCCCATCCCCCGTGCGGCTCCCACTTTATTTCTCCTACTGGATGGCAAACCAGTTATGTGGACAAGCCCCGGAACAGAAGTGGCTCCGTGCTCCACACCCCCACCACCCCTACCCCCGCCAACCTGCACCGCCCCGCCTGGGTCCCTGCCGCCACGCACCTCCCGCCGTCCCCCAGCCACAGCTGAGACCCACCAGAGCCCCAGGTGGCCACGAGTAACCGGAGCCGAGTCGGGGCTGGCTCCGGATGTGGCCGTGAGGCTGCAGAGAGGTCCCGGGTGCCCTGAGGGGTCAGTGGCCTGCCGGTCACGGCCATGGCCGTGGCTGGGATGCCCGGAAGTCCATGCTGAGTCACATTTCTGGGCTGAACCACAAGGAAATTCCTTCCCTGAGGCTCGCTTCCCCGTTTGGAGAGTCTGGTTAATAAGTTACCTGCCCGTCCCGTCCCCAGGTTACCCAGACCTGGGGGCCCCCCACGCATGCCCAGGGTGACCTCCAGTGTCCGATGCAGGGCGTGGCAGGGTTGGAATATATATTCTTAAATGTGACTGCTTCCTAAAGGAGCCGAGCGAGGGGCGGCCGGCCTTTACACTCTCTGTCCGGAACCAGCCGCCTCCCACCTGTCGCCCTCCTTGCCTCCGGCCTTCTCTAGCGTGTACATGCTTTCCGTACATCACGACAAGAGCACATGCGTGTTGTCCTTCGCAAGAAGGGACGGGAGGCTGGCTGGCACATCGAGCTGGAGCTTGCCCTCCCCTGCCCTCCCCCGCAGCCCCCCTGCCACTCCCGTCTCTCTCCACCTCTTCTCTCCTTCCAGACTTCCGCTGCCGACCTCCCACATTCCAGGGGCGCGGGGGGGCTTTTCCCATGTTTAAGAAGGTGTCACACCTGTCCAGCTGTCCTCCCAGAGCAACGGACCCCGGGGCGCTTCCCTGCACGGGACAGGGAGAAGCCAGCCTCCTCCCGCTCCCTGTAAGCTTCTGGATGACGACGTGGCCAGCCCCCCAAAAGGACATAACCTTGGCGCCCGTGTCCCTGGGTCTAGGAATGTAGCCCACGGATGTCCTCCCTCCCTGCCACAGGCGGGGCTTCCGGGGTCTGGCTGCTGCGTTGCTGACAGGAAAGCAACAGGGACCGATCTGGTAAATGATGCCAGTCCTCGGACTGGTTCACTAGGCAACCATCCAGGGCAAACCAGATCCAGCCGAGCAGACGCCACGCCCTCTCCCTAAGCCCGAGAGCTGAAGCGGACGCGGGGCTGGGCCCCACAGCCCCCGCTCTGGGGTTTTCTGAGATGGGTCTGCACAGGCGTGTGCTCGGGTGCACGTCCACTGGGCGTGCATCGAACACGTCGAATGGTGCGTTAGAAGCGGGGGCAGAACTTAACTCTGGAAATCGGGTCTCTGGGCTGCGGGCGAGGAACCGGGAGGATTTTCCCTGCACACGTCCCGGAGCACATGATGATTTTCTTCTGACTACCCAGAGCGGGCTCATTTTTATTCAAGGACAACGGAACGCAGCTCTGATGACAGCAGCCGGGCCAGGCCGGACGGGCTGCTGTTAAGACCTCGGGCTTCAGCCAGAAGCTCCATGAAGGCCCCCACTCGGCTTCCTGGGGTCCAGACACTGTGAGTCCGATCAGGGGTGTGGGGACAGCTGTGGAACCTTGGAGTCCACAGGCCTCCAGCGATGCTGTTCCCTCGGCCTCCTCCAGGGGAGCCCGTGAGCACTGGGCTGAGGCCTGTTCAGAGGCTCAGCAGCCCCAGGAAGGGCTTCCTTCCCCTTAGCGGAGCCGATGGGCAGGGAGAGGGGCGGGATGTGCAAGGTCTGGACCTAAGGTCCCCCCCAAATGCTGAGGGAACAGGGGAGCAGCCCCAGGTTCACCCCGTACTGACAAAAGGCTAGGGCAAGTGGGGCTTCCTCTGACCCCAATGTTCTCCCCTGTAAGAGGGGGAGCTGGCCCTCCCTGCGGGGTGAGGCCGGGCCAGGCCGCTGAGCCCCCACCCCCGGGCCGTGTTGCTCAAGTCCCGTGTCAGCATCATAGCCGACTTTGCTTCCCGGAGAAACCTACTCTCTCTTATCTTTAAATACCTCATATTAAATCATCTTTAAATACCTCATATTAAATACCTCATAATTAAATAAATTATTACAAATAAAGCACAAGGACCAAGAAACGCCCCGGAGACAGAGACCCCCATAGGTGGCTCCCCTCCGGCATCCCCTCCCCTGTGCTCAATCCTAACCTCTGGGATAGGACCCAGGAATTGAGGCCTCACCCCGCCGCCCTGCTTTTCCTGTCCCTCCCTGGCCCTGGGGGCTGACCCCAACCTGTCCTGCTCCAGGCCTGCCCCTGAGCTCAGCGGGAGTCCCCTCTGGCCTGGAACTTTTGTGGAAACACTGGGGACACACGCTCTTCTTCCTGAGGGCTCAGAGGTGACAGACGCTGGCTGGGAGCTGCCAGGACCTCACCTGTGACAGGGTGACGGGGGCGCGGGGGGTCGGTGCCCCAGAGCCAGGCCAGCAGACACCACACCTCTAGGACAACAGAGACCAGAGCCCCACATCACTGGAACTGTGGGACCCAGAGGCCCACGAAGCCACTTTGAGTTGGTTTCTTCACTTGCAACGAAGAAAAAACAAAGACTAAAACAAGGAGCGCCTGGGGGGCTCAGTTATTAAGCGTCTGTCTTTGGCTCAGGTCATGATCCCATGGCCCTGGGATCGAGCCCCGCGCTAGGATCCCTGCTCGGCGGGAAGCCTGCTCCTCCCTCTCCCGCTCGCCCTGCTTGTGTTCCCACTCTCGCTGTCTCTCTGTCAAATAAATAAGTAAAATGTTAAAAAAAAAAAAAAACTAAACTAAAACTAAACTGAAACAAGCCGCAAACACAAGCGTTTGAGGCCCTGAGCCTCTCCACCTGGAGAAGTTACCGATCGCATCACCTGTTTCCGGGCGGTCTCCTCCCCCAGCCCAACTCCCCCATCTGGGGGCCGCTGTTGGCCCCACAGCCCCCTCTGGCTGGGCATCCCCAGCACCCAGGCCTGGGGCTGGACCGAATTTAAGGGGTTGAATGCTGTCGTCAGCTTCTCCGGTTGTAAAGGTCTGCTTACCTCCAGCCGCCTCTCACTGCCGGTCACTGGTTTAGGCTTTTACGTGGGTAGTTTGCTTCTCCCGGGGACGCAGGAGCAGTCCCGAAGGTGCCTGGTGGCAGGGGAACCAGGACTTCTTCCTTATAGAGCGATGGAGCCTGGGCCAGCCATGGCTCTGCAGCTGCCCGGTCCCGTGGAAACCCTGCATGGCAGGTGGGGGACCAGGGACAGAGGCCGTGAAGGGCAGGGACCACCCAGGGTCACCAGCCCCACAGGCAGAACAGAGCCAGGGAGGTGACAGGAAGAGAAGCCTCTGGGAGGGAGGACCCTGGCGAGCCCCAGTCCCACACGCCCTGTCTTGTTTCCCCTTCTAGTCTCCTGCCCCTCATGGCAAGCCTGGATCCGTCCAGCCCTGTCTCCACTCTCCTGCCTGCCAGTGTGAGTGGAGCACTGGGCCTGGAGCCAGGGTCGGGCCCTTGCTCTGGGCCTCCACTGTCCTCACCTGCAAAATAGACATAAGATGCTGAGCCCCAACCTTGCAGGGGGACTATGGGGACCCACAGGAGGCAGCAGGGTCTGCGGTCCTGTTAGCTGCCATGGACTGACCCATGGGGTGTTGTCTATAGAAGGTTCTAGGAGCCCAATCCATGATCCCTCCCCCATGGACGTTTGCACTCTGAGGCAGCCGGCAGAAGCCAGGCCTAGCCCCTTGGATGCAGGTCGTGTGAGGTGGAAGGTTTCTAACTCGTTTTCTGGATTTATCCATTCAACAAATATCCATGCCTATCTATCATTTGGCTGGCATAGGTGCTGGGAACACGGCGGAGGCCGAAGCGGACACAACACCTATGCTCCAGTGGAAGTAAACAGACAGTAAACATAAAAAGTAGAATGTACAGTCCGTTGTATGATGATGAGATCCAAATAGGAAACTTCTGGAGGGAATGGGGATCGGCATGTCTGAGTTGGGGTTGGAGCCTCAATTTTCAATCAGGTGGCCAGGGAAGGCCTCACCAGGCAGGTGTCATCTGAGTTAAGAGCCAAAGGAGATGGGGAACTGAGACACAGAGATCCCAAGAAGAGTGGTCCAGACAGGTCATGGGATGTGCAAAGGCCCTGTGGTAGGAGCTTGGTGTGTGCAGAGAACAGCCAGGGGGGTAGAGGTAAAGGATCTATGAGAAAGTTAAGAGAAGTGATCAGGGAGGTTAGGGGTCACGGTTAAACATCCAACTCTAGAATACTCACTGACGGACACCGACTTTGACTTTGACGTTCCTATTACTTTCATGGGTCATGAAACCGTGTTCTTCTTTTGAATTGTTTTCACCCACTAAAAATCAGAACAGGGGGCGCCTGGCCGGCTCAGTCGGTGGAGCATATGCAATCCTGGGTCTCGGGGTTGTAAGTTTGAGCCCCACGTTGGGGGTAGAGATTACCCACAAACAAAATCTTGGCCATTCTTAGTTCACGGGCAGCTCCCAAGAAGACAGCTGGCAGATCTGACGTGGACCCAGGCTTGGCCGACCCCTGCTGGAGGCTGTGGCCTAAACATTTGGAATTGGGAATGAGGCTGGGGTACAGTACTGTAGGCTCCTGGGGGGACCTTCTCATGGTGGGAGCTTGTGGGTGGGCAGGGGAAGGTCCAGACACACCCCAGGATCTCTAGGTCATGTCCCGAGACCCTGCCCCTCTGCCTTCCTTCTCCTGACCTTCCAGAACCCCTTTCTCCAGCATCTGACAATGACCTCCCTGGGAACGTCAGTGTCTTACATGCTGGGGACTGCACTGTATGCCCCCAGGCCCCTCCCCATTTCATCTCTGTCCCCACTCTGTGACCCATACCTGTGGCTCAAGGGTCTTCAAGCGGCCCCTCTTGCAAGAGAGGAGACAGGATGACATAGAGAAGCAGAAGAGAAAGTCCTGAAAAGACCCGTATGGACACGAGTGTGTCCAGACCTGATTTTATCATGTAATGTTATTTTATGTTGGATTTTGGACGAGGGGTTGTAGTAGGCTGGATTGTATCCCTGAGACCCCCACCCAGACAAAGTCATGTCTTAAACCCCAGAACCTCAGAAAGTGACTGTCTTTGCCAGGGTCTTTGCAGGTGTAACCAAGGATCTTGAGATAAGACCGACCCTGACGAGGCTGGGCCCTTTAAGTTCAACAACAAGCGTCCTTATAGGAGACAGAAGAGGACACACAGAAGGAAGGGGCCCCGTGACCACGGAGGCAGACTTTGGAGGGGTGCGGCCTCCAGCCCAGGGACACCTGGAGCCCCCAGAAGTCGCAAGAGGCAGGAAGGACCTTTCCGAAGAGCCTCTGGCAGGCGTGCAACCCTGCACCTCCCCTCAGTCCCGCCGGGGCCGCCCTCCCCCGACCCCAACACACGGCTGCTCTGAGCCAAGCCAACTCACTGCTCCGTGCTCAACACAGTGCTCCCCACTGCTCTGCCCAGTGTGGCATGAGGAAAGTCTGTGAACAGAAGCCGCTGTCCCACAGACGGGGAACTCACTCCCATGCGCGGCAAGCACAGGGACAGGCAGGGACCACAGCTCCTGAGTTGAGTCATACTCTGAAATTGGCCCCAGGGAGGAGCTGCCTGCCTCTCCCAGGGTAACATGGGTTTGGTTACTGAGGCTAAACACTAGGGACCTAGGTGGGGTCACACCCGGCCCTGCCGAGCAGCCCCTCCAGCTAGTGGGTCCAAGGAGCTATAGAGAGCAGGAGAGCCCCCCAGAACTCCACAGTCCCCGACAATTTGGCTCCCAGCTGGGCCTGGCTTCCAGCCCGGCTGAGGCCCCAGGTCACACCTTTCCAAGGGAGCCTTAGGGGTGAGACGCAGATCCAGCTGCGCTGCCTAGAAAGGGACCCCTCTCACTGACCCAGTGTGTCCCCAAGGCCTCCGGGGCCATGCCCAACCTGTTTCCTGCCTAAGACACAGACAGAACAGGCTCTCCCAACCCCACAGTATAGACAAGGAAACCGAGGCTCAGAGAGGTTTGGGATCTGGGTGGGCCTTGGTGGAGGCTGGGTTTGAACCCAGGCCTCTGAGCCCCATTCCAGCGCCCTTCCTAGTACACTCCCGGTCCTGCCAACCTCACCCCCTAGGGCAGGTGCCTGGGTGGGAGGGGAGTCCCCAGAGACCAGTGCTGCGGTCCGCCTGCCTCCGCATCCCTGCCGGGCTCCGCTCCTGGCATTTCAATGTCCACCTGCTGCCCAGCCTGGGAGGCACCAGCCCTCAGTCCTCCCTCCCACCCTGGAGGAGTCAGGGGCTGGACTGCCCCTCCCCACCAGTGGGGACCCACCAGACGGTGCAGCCTGGCTGTCCAACGGGAAGGAAGCCCCTGCCCTCAGAGCCTGGGAGGGAGGAGAGGGGCCGCCACCCTCTGAGTCCCCAGCCTATCTGGGTGGGGCTGGGGACTCGTCCCCCTTCCCCACCTTGCGGGCTGCCCAGGCCGCTAGCCCTCTTCCCGGGATCCAGTGCCCATGGGATTCCAGACTGATCTGTGAGTGAGGGCTGGGGAGGAGGAGCCGCTGGCCGTGTGGCCGCATGTCCCCAAGCCGGCACTGCCCCCTGGAGGGCAGTCTCAGGAGCCAGGGTGCGAGCATCTCCAGGTGCTGCTTGGGTGGGGAGCAGCGGATCCAGATACGCTCTCCCCCGGGAGCTCCTGTCCAAGCAGGGGGACTGCTGGAATCTGTTTCGTAGCAGTAGGGGTGGGGGGGAAACAGTCAGCTGATGCCCAAGAGACTCCTGAGTGGGCACCTGGGGCCCGCTTACCTGCCAAGGGCCTCATGGGCTCCCCAGCGCCCCTCGGTAGGGCAGGTCCCCCCAGGGGCTCCAGGCAGCCTCGCTCACTCCCAGGCAGACAGCATCTGCTCCCTTCCTGGTGCTCAGTGCTGGGCCAGGCAGAGGGGGCAGAGCCGTTGCCCATCCTAGAGCCCTGGTGCTGGGTCCTTGTGCACCTGCAGGATGGAACCCCGGGGCTTCATCCCAGGGACCCGCGCAAGCCAGACTCACACCTGAGCTCACACACTTGGGGCAGAAGCTGTGGCTCGGACCAAGGCCTGAGCTCCCCCAGGCTTCCCCTTCTCCTTTCTGGCCTGGATGCCAGGAAGGCCCAGCCGATGGGGTAAGACCTTCGGAGCACCTGCTGTGGGAACAGAGGACGCGGGGGAGCAGAGAGGTCTCTACCTGAGGAAAGCTGGGCCTGTCTGTGGAGCTCTGAGCCCCTTAGGGCAGCAGCCAGCAGCCTGAGCCAGCAACTTGTCTCCCTCTGTGGGCTCAAGGCCAGGCGGGGGCAGTGGTGGGGGTGGGGTGATAGAGCCAGCCAGGGCCTGCTGCTGGAGCACAGCACCCGCCCCCCCCCCCCCCCCCCGTTTCCAAGGCAGACTCTCTCCTCTGAGCCTCCCACCCACCCGGGGTGGGAGTTTGCATGGCTCCATTTTCCAGGTGAGGACACTGAGGCCCCGGCTGGCCATGGCAGACACGTGCAGGCTGGCCACTGGCCCCCGCCGAGGCCGCCTCTCCAGCAGGGCGGGGCCAGGTTTGGAATTTCCTGCTGCTCCTCACCTTTGAGTGGTGCCCCCGGCCGGGTGGTGCCAGGCTGGGAAGTTTCTCTGCAGGTCCCACACCCAACCGCACCTGCTATCTTTGCTCCCATGTGAGTCTGATGGCGGAACATGGTTAAAGCTCATGGCCCCACCGTCTCCTTCCAGGTCCGGGGTCAATGGATCGCTTATCTGGCGAGATCTTATCTGCCTGTCCTTGCCGGGTTCTGGAGCTGGCTCCTGGAGGTACCGGAGGCCCAGGTGGGCAATCACGGGGACCAGGGACTGGCCCTGAGGGGGTGGGGCCTCCCACCTGGGGACCCGCCTCTGTCCCCTTCCCCCCAGGCAGGGCCTCCCTACAGAGCCTTTCCCTCCTGCTGTTTGTCACCTGCCCTCTCTCTGTGGCACCAGGATGTGTCAGGCAACGAGAGGGAGTCAGAAAAGAGCAGAGGCAGAGGAGGGAGGGGAGAGAAGGGAGGAGGGAGGGGCTCTTTGGTCCCGAGGGAGATATTTCAGTCTCTGGCTGCATAAGCTTGGAGCTTCCTGGCAGCCAGGGTAAAAGGGGAAAGAAGATGGGGGAGGTGGAGGCCGTGTGGGAGACTGGTCTGACAGACGGAGCCTAGAACATTCCCCAGAATTCGTGGCACAAATCCTTGCTGCTGTTGGCCTCCCCTGACTGAAGGTTCCTCTTCAGGAGGAACACCACCGAGCAAACGTCCCACTTCCCGCCAGAGAGTGTGAGGGCGAGCCGCCGTGCTTTCATTCAGCCGACACTCGCCTACTGAGTGCCAGACCTGTGCCGGGTGCTGGGGGATGGGGGTCCGCCCTTGGGGACAGGCCCTCTGCCCTCGGCGACGCGATCCCCTCAGAGCGAGGCGATGGTGAACGAATAACACCCCAAAACCCACGACGCGCCCGCCGACCTTTGACACCGCTGCTTCTCGTGGCTGGAGGAGCACATCTGGAACGAGAAGACGAAGGGAAGGGCAGGAGCTGGGTCTGCACAGAGCCGGGGGTGTGAGCAGCCAGAGGCCAGGGCCGGGGCACCCAGACGGGGCGGGGAGGAGGGAGGCGGAGGGCAGGGGGACACGGGTGTCCGACGTCACATTTGGTTCTCCTGCTCTGTGCCCCATGTGGGCTCACAGCCTCGGGCCAGGGAGGATGGCAAGGACAGGTAGGCGGACACTCCCTACTCCCTGCCCTTGGGAGACCTAGGGGGTATGAGGGGCTGGGGTCTCAGATGTCTCCAGAGCTGGAGACATCAGGGTGTATGAAAAATGACAAGGACCTGTCTCCAAGCAGAGCTGCATTGTCCCGAAATCCTGTGTCGCTAAACATGGTATTATGTGAAAACCCAGGTCCAGGGGGGAGAAGGGAGCCTGTGACTACAGAAGGTCGGATGGGAAAAGCAGATTATGTTCTTCTTGCGGGAATTTCAATATCATAGGTGGTTTTGCAACAACAAACCTACTTTTGCAAGGTCAAAGAAAGTGACTGCCTTCTCCAGAACTGCCCTCGGCCACTCACTGCCCAGCTCGCCACCATGGCCTCCCAGGTCTCCCCCCGCCCCCCATTATCTCATAGCCCCTCTCTGTGCCCCCAACTCCTCACCAGCCGCACAGACTTTCTTGCTGTCCCTCAAATACGGCAGGCTATTCTCTGCCTCAGGACCTTTGCACTTGCTGTTCTGTCCACCTGGAATGTTTTTCCCTAGAGCTTTGGTATCAATCCCTCTGCCTCCCAGTCCCCATGGCACTGCCTCAGGAGTGCCTTTCTACTACTTTGAGGCCATGTTCCACTCTATCTCCAGGACCCAGCACATAGTAAGACTCAACACGTTTCCTTTGAACAAAGACACTTGTCGTTACATTTTAAGGACCCAAAAGGAAATAAACTATAACCAGTTCCCAGACCACTGTCTGGCTGTCACCTGCTTCCTCCCAGTCTCCCCACACTGTGACCAGCTGGGCTCTGAGGGACACCGACTGTATTCCCTGATGAATCCTACGTGACTAAAGCTCTGGGGAAATAGCATTCCCAGTGCAGCAAGTGCAAAGGTCCCGAGGCAGAGAATAGCCTGCCGTATTTGAGGGACAGCAAGAAAGTCTGTGCAGCTGGTGAGGAGCTGGAGGCACAGAGAGGCGGTATGAGATAATGGGGGCACAGGGGCCAGAGTGCAAGGGGAGAGGGACCTGGAAGGCCATGTCGATAAGCTGAGCAGTATCTGACTGTGGGAGCTGGGGCTTCAGGTCCGCTTAGCATTCCCTGGAAAATCAGACTGACCTCTGGGGGGCAGCATGGTGTCACGGGAAAAAATCCCCACGGGCTTCCAGTGACCTGGGTCCGGATCCAGGCCCTGCTGCTTCAGGAGCCTGTGACATAGGCTGAGTCACTTCTGCTCCCCGGCCTCAGTGTTCCCTCCAGAAAGTGGGGCTAAGAAGCTTCGGTGCTGGGCGGCTGTGTGCCCCGAGGCACTTTCAGACAGACTGGGGAGGCTTGCGGGCCCCTTAACTCCCCGGATGCTGAAGTTAAACATCCAAATGTTATGGGGAAAAAAAGCAACAGTTTAAAAATAGGGGAAACATGTCCAAAAGGAATGTTCTATTATTTCTCTCTGGTGGCTCTTGGCAGGCTCTGGCGGGAGGAGCAGGACAGGGCAGGGCCGTCTCACTAGCTAGAGCTCTCGGGGGGCTCCCGCACGTCCTCCCCTCCTTGGACAGCCAGGCCACCGCGGCGGGGACCGAGGCTGCCTCAGCTTCCCCACAAGGCCACCAGCCGCCTCTGGCCGGCCCCTCCCCTCCTTACTCTGGGGAGCCTGGGCGGCGTGGGGCTGGAGTGCCGACCGCGCTGGGATGACCTGAGCACTGTGGGAACAGACCCAGGTGACCTCTGTCATCTACAGGACATGAATGACTCCCCAGATGGGACTGTGTTAGTGTCCCATCACTGCTGTCACAGATGACCCCAAATTTGCCCGGCTCAAAACACGCGGTTTCTTCTCGAACAGCCCTGGAGGTCCGGCGTGTCGCTGGGCTACAGGGAAGGCGCCTGCAGGGCCACAGTCCTGCCGAGGCTCCTGCTTCTCCTCCCCCCTGAAGTCCCGGGGCAGCAGCTGCCGACCCTCGTCCCTCTGTCCGGCCTGGCTCCACGGTCTGGCCCTCGCTCTGCCTCTCACACCCCTGCGCCTCTCTGCAGGACCCGTGGTGACACAGCCGCCCGGAGTGACCTCGTGTCTCACAGCCTTTGACTCAGTCACACCTGCAGTCACCCCGACCACGGAAGGCCACACGTTCACGTTCACGGGTCCTGAGCAGGGAGGGGCAGCCACCTGGGGACAGGATTGGGTCTGGTTTCCCGTCTAGCCGCAGACCCCGCACACAGCTGGTGCGCGAGGGCCCGACGAGGACAATGGTCACCAACGGCATGCCAGGGGCCTTCCCCTCCGAGGACATGCGCCAGTCGGCGGAGGCGGGTGCTGGGGTCCTGATCCCCGGGGCGGGGCAGGGGTGGAGAGGTGAGTCAGAGGCCCAGCAGGACCACAGGCCTGCAAACAGTCAGTAGGCCAGGACCTGCTCCGCGGTTTCTGTCCGCCCATGTTTCCAGGGAATAATCGTGGTCCCCATGCAAAGGGTCCCGCTACCTCTCGCGCTGTCCCCCATGAGTCCCTGGATCCCCGAGGCCCCGGACCACGGGGCAACCGGCTCAGGGGCAGGGTGATCCCCTGATGCTGGTGTCTGGGAAGGCCACCCCACCTCGGGAGCCTCCCTTTGACAGATACGAAATGTGACAAGTAGGGCTCTGGGTCCATCGGAAAGTTTGGGGCTCCAGTGTGGATTCTGGGGGCGATTGGCAGAGCCACCAGGACAAGACGGTTTCTGTGAACAGACCCGCCCCCGAAGGCATTGGAGGACGGAAGGCAGACGTGTCCTCCTGCCCCCACCACAAGGCTCCTGGACCCTTGGGTCTCGCTCCGCAGGCCCCCAGCCTCCACGGCTTTGCAGCACAGCTGCCGGATGGAAAGGGGAGAATTATGGACCGTGGGCCGCGCTCACACGCCATCAGGGACAGGCTCAGCGCCCCACTCTGAGGACCCCAGGGCCCTGTCGCTGCCCCCACTCCCCAAAGGGCCGAAGCCCCTGGGTTCCCACGATGTGGGCTGTGAGAGCCTATTGGACCCTTTCCAGACAACACCTCTCCGTTCCTGCGAAGGGAAGCAGTAACCCCCTGAGGCTACCTCGGCCCCAGCAAAGGCCTTGGTGGACCGTCCCTTCCACCCACCCCAGGCCGGGTCCCTGCCGCAAAACCCCAGGGCCCCACTTCCGCTCAGAGCTCCTGGCCCCCCATCAGCCTCACCTGCGACCTGCCTCCAGGTCTCCCCCTTCCCGCGGCCCCTCTGGTTTTCCCCCTCGCACCCCCCCACACCCATGGCTGTCCAGGTTCATGCCTGTCCTCACCCCGAGAGGGGCGGGGCCCGCAGCATCTCTAAGGGCCACGGTGCCCCCGAGCCTCGTGCAGCCTTGCAGGGCACGTGGGCCTGGTGCTACAGCACACACACGCTCACACAGGGGCACACGTGGTGCGTGGACACGTGTGTGTGTGGCCACACATGCACGGCTCACTCACACAGGTCCACACATGCACACGCGTGTGCACACACTCATGCTTACATGCACACAGGTGCATAAGTAACCTGCACACGGGCTCCTGAACACTTACACTGCACTCACACCGTGTGCACATACACGCACTCACAGATGTGCGTGCTGTTGCACACCCGCACACACTAACTCACAGGCACACTCACTCCCCCACACTCGTCATGCACGCACATGCACTCGCACACGCATGCACACGCAGACACACTCATGCATGCGTGCACACACACAGCAGTCCTCCGGCCCTTGTAGGGCAGATCTCCCCTGTGTTGTTGCCCAGCTGCCCTGGGGGTCACCCTCCCCATGGACCCCTGGAAGCTCCCTGTGACTCCTGAGCTCCCCCTGAAGCAGGTGAGAACTTCCTTCTGGGAGCACGCTCCCTCTCCCCACTCCCTCTCCCCGAGTCCTCTCCCTCAGTGACTCATCCGGAGGGGGCCTCCACCCCCAGCCTCCCCTGCCAGCTTCTGCGGACCCTCTTCCGTGCTCCACGCAGCAGCTGCGAGGGGCAGCCCCTGGAGGGCAGGCTTTGACCACCCCGTGCCCCCAGTCGTGCCCTGTCTCCGCAGCAGCCCAGGTGCCGGGGATGCGGCCACGTGGGGAGGGGCAGCGTTCTCTCCACCTCCGGATGCCTGGCCCACGGAGGGTGGTCTGCAAAATGCTCCGGAGGCTTTCACGCCCACCGCACTGGTAGGGAGATGCTGGGGGTGCCCGGGAAGGTCCTGGCCCCAGCTCCTGGAAGGGCTGTCCATTCTGCGCTGCACCTGCAGACAGCAGCCTGGGGCAGGGCGGGCAGGGAGAGGCTCCGGCCAGGCTGGACTCTGGGTCCTGGCAGTTCTGAGCCAAGAGACGGCATCCAAGGATTCAGGGGGCTGCTTCTAAGGCTCACAGGGTATCTCCAATATATGAGATGGGCATTCTGTGGGATCGGCTACGGAGACATCACCCCCTCCCCACTTTGGATAGGTGGGGAAGGGATGCTGGGATCCTGGGCAGTTCACAGACTCTTGGCTCCTTGGGACCCCCGATGTACCACCCAGCTTTGTCAGAGGATGAATGTATTCATCCTCAAGAAATAAAGCCGGGGTGGGGGTCCCTGAGGGGAAGCAGAGGGAGGCCAGACTCTGGCTGGGAAAGGGAGCAGCCAGATTCCAGGGAGCCCCTTGAGAGCTTGGAGAAGGGCCAGAGGCTGAGGGCTCTCGGGTGGGGCCAACCGATGGCCCGTGGGGTCTGGTGGTCCCCTCCTGTGGTCTCGCGGGCAAGCCTTCCATGTGAGGGCAGCGGCACAAGTGACCCCCAGCCCCGCCCCCAGGCAGGGCCTCCTCTGTCTCCAGGACCACAGGGGTCCTCAGGCTTCCTGACCCTGGAATTCAGCCCCGGGCGGGGCGGAACAGCGGCTCCCAGGGAGTGGGGACCTCGTGGACAAAGGCCTGGAGGCTGGATTCCAGGTGTGCCCGGGACTGGGGACAGGTGGGTGTGGCAGGAAGTAGGTGTGGGCGTCCCCACCCTGGCCTGAAAGTGAGACTCAGACTTGAGCAATTCTTTCCAGATAATGGGTGTGTGGAAAGCTGAATCTTCATTCCCAAGGGCTCCCAAGGGCTACTAGCCCATCGGGAAGATTCAAGTGATTCACGTGTGCCCCACACCCCGCTTCCCCTGGTGGCCAAGGTCAGTCTCAGGCCAGCTGGGGGCTCAGGGCTTACTCCTGAGCCCTCGAAGCTCCCAGAGCTGCGTGGCCTCCAGGCAGGGGTTGCTGGGGGGACCCTGAACAGTGTGGCCCAGGAACAGCATCCGAAGGTCAGGGGTGGGGGGCACTGAGGGTGCTGGGAATGGCCTGGGGGCGGGAGAGGGCAGAGTAGGGGATAGGGGACCCTGAACCCTGCTGGCCTATGCGCTGGAAGACAGAAAAAAAACCACAAATACCATGGTTCCTGGTGACTGGGACCCAGCTCTCCTGTCCCCATCCCAACCCCGCAACCTCAGGGTGAGCAGAGTCGGGGACCACAAAGGGTCTGTTCATGTTAAGAGGAGTTTTAGCCTCAGCAGGTGTTAGAGTCGAAGTGTGTCCCCAACACCCCAGATTCATTGTTAAAGTCCCAGCACTCAGGACCCCAGAATGGGACCTTATTTGGAAATGGGGTGGTTACAGATGTGGTTGGTTAAGAAGAGGTCGTAGGGAGTCCTCATGACAAAGGGGGATAGACGGACACACAGAGGGAGAACACCTGTAGAGTCTGCAGTGACACGGCCATCCGCAGAGGGCGGAGACAGGGGACCTCGGTGGTCCTTGGGGAGCGCAGCTCTGCCCTCACCTTAATAGTACCCGTGCCTGGAACTGTGAGAGAACTTTCTGTTGCTTAAGCCACTTGGTTTATGTGCTTTGCTCCTGCGGGCCCAGGACACTAATGAGATTGGTGGGGTGGGGACAGAAAGGGACCCAGCTCCCCGGAAAGCTGCAGCAGGGTGGAGCACCCCTTCCTGCCTGAGCACAGCCTGGGGGCCGCCCCAACCACTCCAAACATCCCACAGCCCCTCTCCACAACCAAGGACTTCCCTGGGGCATCATTCCCTTGGGCCTGTGAAGTGTCCAGTGCTGCCATGAATGGTGCCTCCATGGATGGATGGACGGATGGTTGGATGAGTGGATGGTTCGATGGGTGGGTGGATGGATGGATGGGTGGATGATGGGTGAGGGGTTGGATGGGAGGATGGATGGATGGATGAATTTGTGGGTGGGTAGATGGATGGATGAGTGGACGGTTCAATGGATGGATGGATGGATGGATAGATGATGGGTGAGGGGATGGATGGGTGGATGGATGGATGGGTTGATGGATGGATGGGTGGGTGAGTGGATAGGTGGATGGGTGGGCAAATGGACAGATGAATGGATGGATGATGGGTGAGGGGATAGATGGGTGGTTCGATGGATGGGTGGATGGATGATGGGTGAGGGGATGGATGTGTAGATGGGTTGATGGATGGATGGGTGGGTGAGTGGGTGGATGGATGGATGGATGGATGGATAGATGGATGGGTCAGTAGATAGATGGATAGGTGGGTGGATGGGAGGAGGCTCCGAGTTCTCCAGATCTGCATGCCCATTGCTGAGTTACTACCTTCCACTGGCTCCCTGTATCCCCAGGCCCTGTCCTTGTTTTGGACTAAGACAGAGAGACATTCACTTCTACCTGGGGCCTCCACCCTGCCAAGAACACTGTCAAGTCCATGTCTTTGGCATATCAGATACTGCCTCTGCCACTGTCGGCTGCAAGCCTCTCAGGGAGGCAAGTGCCTGGACAGTCTGGGGTGTCTCCTGCTGGGCCAGAAGGTTCTGGGGCCCCAGGGAAAGCCCCAGCAGCCAGCTTCTGTTGAGTTGCTGCTGTGTTCTGGCCCTGGCTTGGGGCTTCCCGTGCGTGATGGGTAGGATTCTCCCAACAACATGAACATGTAGGAACTATTATCGTGCCCATTTTACAGAAAAGAAAACTGAGGCCTAGGTTACACAATGATGGGCAGAGTCAAAACCCAAGTCCAGAGAATCTGGCCCTAGAGCTTACGACCTCCCCTCTCTGCCGCTATACCATTAGAGAACCAGACGGCTCGATGCTTGGGGGGGGGGGCTCTTGAAGGTCATGTGGGAGCGTGCAGGGTGGGGGGATGAATGCACAGGACATGGTACACAGTAGGAGTAGCATAGGGTTGTGAAGCTGAGCATGTCCTGGCTGAGTCACGGTGGGGGGCTCTGAGGGGCCGGATGGAACCCTGCGAGGGATGAGGGAGGGGCGTGGGAGAGCCCAAGTGGCCGTGGAAGGGGAAGAATGCCAGGGGAAGAGCTGGGACTTACCCCGAGCCCCAGCAGAGCGCAGTACTGCATCTGGCTTCTGGGGATGGAGCTGGGAGAAAGAAGGACCACCCAGCAGGATTTGAAATCAGATCACGGGTTCCCGGGAGAGTACAAGCCCCTGGTCAACATGGAGCGTGCTGGATTCGGGGACCCCACAGGCTGCTGGTCGTCTTCGCTTCTTGCTGTCCCCCTGCTTTGCTCCCCTTTCTCTCCCAGGGCCCCAGCTTCAGACCTCTCCTCTTCTCCAACATACTTCCTCCAGGGGCCTCATGGTTCCCGTGACTTTAAACACATCTGCACATTCGTGAACCCCAGATGGCATTTCCCCTGCCTTTCCCCCAGCCCCTGCCCTTCCTGCCACCCCTTCGTGGACCACGTGTGGGCAGCCGTGGTGTGGGGACGGGTGGGGATATACACACCTCAGCCCTGACCGCAGGTCTCACAATTCTGCTCCCCACCCCTGCCACCTCGGTTCCTCCCAGGCTCTGAGGTCATTCTCCTCAATACCCACAGATGTGCTTCCCAACTCTGAGACCTGGGATGGGCGCTGCCCCAACATTCACACTCAGCTCACACAGCCCTTCCTCACAATGCCTCTCCCAGGTCCCTGTCACATGGTCCCTCTGCTTTTCCTTCCGCGTGTACCGCACCTCCTTGTTCAGAGCCCCCTCCCATTCTCTGAGTCCTGCATCGGGCAGGGTCTACCCTAGCCACTGGTTCCACAACATGCATCACAGGGCCTGGGACACACTAGGTGCGCAATAAAACCCTGATGGATAAAAATGCATGTATATGTGGGTGGGTGGGTGGATGATGGATGGATGGGTGAATGGGTGGGTGGATGGACAGAGGATGGATGGATGATGATGGATGAGTGGACGGATGGGTGGATGGATGGATGGATGGATGATGGATAGTGGGTGGTTGGATGGATGATACATGGATGGATGACGGATGGATGGGTGGGTGGATAGGAGGGGTGGATGGATGATGGATGGATGATGGATGGATGGATGGATGATGGATGGATGGATGGATGATGGATGGATGATGGATGGATAGATGGATGGATGGATGATGGATGGATGATGGATGGATGGATGGATGGATGGATGATGGATGGATGGATGGATGATGGATGGATGATGGATGGATGATGGATGGATAATGGATGATGGATGGATGGATGGATGATGGATGGATGATGGATGGATGGATGGATGGATGGATGATGGATGGATGGATGGATGATGGATGGATG
>JAHRIG010000093.1:2259463-2312408 GCA_020311275.1 Eira barbara | reverse complement strand
GGATGGATGGATGGATGATGGATGGATGGATGGATGATGGATGGATGATGGATGGATGATGGATGGATGGATGGATGATGGATAGTGGGTGGTTGGATGGATGATACATGGATGGGTGACGGATGGATGGGTGGGTGGATAGGAGGGGTGGATGGATGGTGGATGAATGATGGATAGTGGGTGGCTGGCTGGATGATGGATGGATGATGAATGGATGGATGATGGATGGATAGATGCGTAGGTGGAAGGGAAGCTGCATGGCTGTCCCCTCTGGGTCACCTCACCTGGTGGGACACTGGAGGTGCAAAGTCACAGTTGTTAATTCAGGAGGCACTGTTAGCTGAGCGGTCCTGTTGGCCAGAGTTACCCAGACTGGCACAGGCTACCGGATTTGTGCAATGGCATTCCAGCAATTTCCATGCCGATTGCCAGGTGAGATTTTTTACTACTCATTCCCTGGCTTGGAAATGTGGAAAATCAGACCACATTGTCCGAGAGCCTGTGGGACTGCAGCCTCCCCCACCACAGAGGGCACCTTGCTCACCCCCAGGTGTCCTGGGCCGTCTGCTCTGGACACTGCCTGAAGACAGAGCCTTGCCTTACTGGCCCGCATTGCTGGGACAGATTTCTGAGCTCAGCTCCGACAGGAATCAGATTTATGGCCGGGTTTATTTAAAGGAGGAAGCAGCAATAAAGCGCGGCACCCAGGGAGTGATGAGCGAGAGCCCCGCAGGAGACAGTAAGCAGGTACTGACAGATGGGACTCGTTATTTAAAGTTACCCCACGGACGGAGCGGATGGCAGGCCAGGCCAGACGCCCCTTGGAGGAGATGAAGAGTCCATTTCCTTCCTCTAGATAAACATGCCAGCAGCCAGATCCTTCCGTGATGATAAACGGCTTCCTCCAGCCACCAGTGCGGGGTCACGCCTCTCGCTGGCCGGAACCGGTGGCCCATCTGAAGCCCTGGGCAGGACGGCCCCAGGCAGGCGCTCCCACGCCAGCATGCAGCAGCTGTAGAAGTAAGGAGCTCCGGGACGGGCTGGGTCCTAGAGGGAAGGGAGCCGGGCCAGGAGCGGGGTGGGGGCCGCCCCACGCCCCAGGAACACGGGCTGGCATTGGATGAAGTCTGAGTTCCCCATCTGGTGGAAAGATGGTCCCCCCACGTCATACGAGCATCTCTGGCCAGCCCGGGGCTGGTGCAGGAGGAAATGGGTCTGCCGGATCCGTGGGGCCCAGGGCAATCCACCCTGACTTCCAAACACGGTCCAAACGAGGTTATTTATAAAAGGCCAGTTGCTGCCTCGTGTACCTCATGGGGCTGGAGGAGAGGAGAGGGCAGAACAGGGCTTTTGGACGCAGGGGTCCACCTGCTGCTTCCAGCCTCTGGAGCATCTGAGATGTGTTTGTGGTTTCCTGCTCCAGAGGCTCACCTGGGGGTGGGCAGACGCCGGCACGAAGCCCTGGGACTTAAGGCAGCCCCCTCCACCCCAGGCCCGAGCCCTACCTGTGTGCCCTCACCTCCCCGCAGGGAGCTGCCTCCTGCCTTCTCTCACTCCCCAGGGCAGCCTGTGCTCTGCAGTGAGGAAGGGGCCGGGGTGTGGGAAGCCACGGGAGGCAGGGAGCGCAGACACCCGCTACCATGGGACGACCCCTGGAAGCAGCCAGACTCAGAAGGCCACAGAGCTAGACTAGGGAAATCTGTAGAGACAATGCAGACCCATGGTGGCCAGAATTTAGGGCTGGGGGGAGGGTAAGGGGAAGTTTTTGCTTAATGGGGGCAGAGTTTCCTTTTGGGGTGATGAGAACATTTTAGAATTTGCCTTACCGACGGTGCATAGCCGTGGAAATGTACCAGGTGCACCTGAATTTTCTCCTCAACACGATTCCTGTTACGCTGCGTGAATTTCACATCCACTTTTTTAAAGGGGCGCGTGGGGACCAGCAGGGCCTCCGAGAGGGACCTGCACGGGGGCACCTGCTCCTCGGCCTCGGCAGGTGGGAGAGAGGGGCTCCCCAGGGCAGCCCCCACCGTCTGCACTGCAGGCCCCAGAGGGAAGTTACATCTGGACTCAAGTCCAGCCCCACCGCGTCGGGCCCCTTCCCTCAGCCGGAGCCACGAACACACAGTGGACGGAAGCCGGTGGCCAGGCCCAGTGCCCTGCGTGCCACACCCCCAGGGTGGTGACCAGCAGCCTTGGTCCTGGGTGAGGTTTCTGACTGGGGTCCGTGTGTTACTCTCCCTGCCAGATGGCCAGCGTCTTGGAGGCAGGGGGCTTTCTGGCTCACCCGACTCTCCCCTGCAGCCAGGCTACCCAGACTCCAGGCCATCTCAGCACCTCGTGAGAGCACCTGCTGAAAATTCAGAACCTCAGCGTTCTTGCCTGACATTCAGCATCTGGGCAACGAAGACGGGGCCTGGAGGTCTGCATTTTTGCAAGTGCCTCTCGTGAGTTGAATGCACAGCCAGGTTCGAGAACGTTCTGCCTTCCAACCCCGCGGCCAGAATTGGAAAGGGAAGTGGAGGGGACGAGGCATTTGCTCTGGCCGCGGTTGTGCAAGCAGCCTGCCACCTCGAGGAGACCCGTTGGAGGATTGCTTTCACTCTCTTCACACCCAGCGGGACCCCCCAACCCTTCCCCAACAGGGAATGACCCTCCTGGAGATCCGGGGATTCAAAAAAAACTGTTCTTTTAAAAACGTGTCCTTTTTTTTTTTTTTTAAATATGAAAAGAATGTTTGGAGCCTCCCTACGAAGGAGTAATCAGATTAAGGGATATAGAGGAGACCTCCGGGGACAGACGCAGAAGAGCCAACAGAGAGCCAACGACGTGGGGAGTCCTGTGAGGTCTGAACTCACCCTGCCGGCCTCATTTGGGGATTGCAAAGTCGGCTCTCATGTGATGGTGATGACAGCAAACAGGGCTCCCCCAGGACAGGCCGGCCCGGGCCCGCCGCACCCCCCCTTGCTGCCTGCTGCGGTGGGAAATAAAGCAGTGAGATGGGCCGTTCATCCAGCTCTGGCCTCTCTCTTCCTGGATGCACAGCCAGTCTGCACACCCCAGTCTTACTTGCACCTAGTGTGGCCGTGGCCTGAGCATGGAAACGCCCCAGGCCTGGCCCATCAGCAACTCTGTGGGGGCATCTGGAGGAAGATTCTGAAGCCCCAAGAGGACCACAAGCTGGAAGGAGCCTGGATCCCCGAATGAGCTCCTGAAGTAGATTCCGCCCGCAGTTCCTGCCGCCGACCGGCACTGAACTGGAAATAAGCCTTGAATGTGCGAAGCCACGAACATTTGGGTCGTGAACGGCAACAGTCATGTCACTGCCATGGCCGATGGTCACGGCCACAGTCAGTCGAGCTCTCATCTGGGGAAACAAAGCCTACATTGTCGGGGGCAGGTGCACGTCGATGGTCCAAGGTCACCGTCCAAGACCCAGGGAGGCAAGCCCCAGAGCCTCCAACTTTGACCCCTCATTGGAGGAGAAGTTGAGATTCAGAGAAGTTGAGATTCAGGAACACCCCAGGTTGCCAGCTCGTAATTCTGGGAAGCGGGGACTTGAACCACAGTCTTGGCCTCCAGAGCCCATGCTCCACGACCACTTCACAATTCTGGGGAACTAGAGGAGCAGCCGGGAGTGTCCCCAGCCCCATGCAGCCCATGGGGGCCAGCCTCCGTCTTCCTCAGCAAGGGGTCTCTTGGGGACGACCCCACTCGCACACAGCTGGGTCGCTCCCGAGTCCATGGCTGGCCAGTGCGGTGGGGTTTGCTGGCAGGCCCGCCATCCAGGGTCACACCCCGTGCCCTGTCCAGATGCACCTCAGTCTCCCCGTCTCAGACACCAGCTGTGGCCGGCTTACCCGAGGGGGGCGTGTGTTGGGTGGAGAGTCAGGAGCGGGGGTCCGGCCCCTGGAGGGACTGTTCACCCAGTCCCTGCCTCTCCTGCTGGCCACCACCGGGCCTCTCTCAACGTGGCAGCTGCACCCACCCCATCCCTACGTCACAGCCCTTCTGCCCAGAACTTTCTTCACAGCTTCCTCCAGACGCCCGCCGGCCTCTGCTCTGTCACTTCCGAGAGGCCTCCCTCCAGACGTCATTTTGCCACCCTCAGAGCGGTGGTGGGATTGGGGTTCTGGACAGAAAGAGAAGGCCCTGCCTGACCTCCCCAGGCCCCGGCATGTCCGGTCCTCGCCTCGAGCAGAAACAAAGCAGTCAACACCCAGACTGCAGAGTCTCCTGGGTCCCGAGGAGGCGGGCAGACCCTCTCTGCATAGGCTCATGTCCCTGGGAGCCCGTCCTTGCCACCCAGCACCTGGGGAAGCATCTCTTCTTCTAGGGGAGTGTCCCCACAGTCTCCCTGTCATCCGCCACCCCCCAGGCACTCTAGCCCTCCGCTCTCACCCCAGCCTGCCTCTGTGGGTCCCTTCCGCCCGCAGCTCCACAGGGCGGCCTCCTTCCCAGCCACCCGGTCCGGACTTAAGTGTCAGCCCGCGGAGATGCTACCCTGACAGCCTCTCCTTCGGAACATGTCCCGGCTCTTCTCCACTTCTGCCTCCCCCATCACACCCTGCTGCAGGCACACTGGCCTCCTGTTTACGTGTGGACAGGATTCTGAGTGGGGTCGTAGTGGATTGAAGGGCGGTGACCTCCCAAAGAACTGTCCTCGTCCTAAGCCCCGTAACCTGCGGGTGAGGCCTTATGGGGGAAAAGGTCTTGGCAGGTATGATTCAACTAAGAACAGAGAGCTCAGACTCCTCCTGGATGGTCAGGGGGATGGTGTTAAATCCAAGGACTGTGTCCTTACAAGGGAAAGGAGAGGGGGACCGAGGATAGGCCGTGCGACCACGGAGGCAGAGGCTGGAGGGACGCCTGGGGCCCCAGAGGCTGGAAGAGGCAGGAAGGACCCCTGGCGGGGCCTCTGGAGAGAGTGCGGTCCTGTCGGGGCCTCGAACACACCTTGATCTCAGACCCTGGCCCCCAGGCTGGGAGAGAGGCAGCTCGTGCGGCTGCGAGCCCCCGTCTGTGCCCACTCTTCCCTGCGGGGTCGAGTATGGGGTGAGGGCTGAGGCAGCGGCAGCGGCGGGACCCCCACACAGACCAGACCAGACAGAAGGCAGTCTCCGGGGCGGGTAGAGTAAGGCTAGCCCGAGGCCAGAAGGCGCGAGAAAGCCACAGGCGCCTGTGTGATGGCATCAGCTCACGCAGGGGGAGAAGGAGCAGCGTGGAAGGGAAGAGGGCACGACCCGTCCTCCATCTGCCTGGCCTCAGGGAGGAGCGGCCCCCAAGCCCCTTCGAGGTGTCAGCAGAGCTCATGTGCCGGCGCCTCTGGAACTCCTGGCAGCCTCCCGAGAGCCAGCAAGACGCAGAGTCTCTGACTTCAGTGGGGGGCCTGGGGCTTCTTTTCAAGTTTGCCTGATTAGGTCAGGCCCACCCTGGCTCACTCCTGGGATGAACCCAAAGTCGACAGATTAGGGATTTTAATGTTATCTGCGAAGGCCCTCCGCCTTTGCCCTATCACACTCCACACTCACAGCCGTGATGTCCCATCCCATTTGCCACGTTCTGTTGGCTGCAAGTAGGTCCTGGGATTTGCCCAGGCTCAAAGGATCGGCATTACAGAAGAGTGTGACTCAGTGGGACCCCATCTCTCCCTGTCACCCTAGAGGGTGTCCACCACATAAAAATTGGTTTTTTTTTTTTTTTTTGTAAAGTTCATTTAAAAAAAAACAAAACCTGTAACCTTGGGAATGCCATGCTTGGGGCCCCTCCCGGGACCCTGAAAGGCACCTGGCTAGAGCAGGACTCTGAAATCCAAGTCATGTGAGCCTCATGGAAAATCTGCGTTTGATGATGTCAGGGAGGGGACATCCGACAGGCGGAGGTCTGAAGCCAGGAGTTGGGGAAACAAAGTCCTTTCTCGGTGAGACCCCAGGAAGCCGGTTCCAGGAGCCCGTCTCCCTGCCGGTTCCCAGAGCAGCCGCTGCCCTGATCTGTTCGTTCTAGGACCCGGCGCTTGGATAGAGCCCAGGGCATGACTCCTGTGTGTGTGTGAACCCCTGGCGCACCCAGTTCCTGGGGGGCCCTCACCTCTCCGATTCGTGCTGGTTTCTGGGTCTGGCTGACCATACACTGTGAGCCCCTCGCCCAGATGCCCAGCAGCCACCTCAAGACAGACCCCAGCTACATGCAGTTGGGTCAGGACAACAGAGTAGACAGAGGCATGGCAGGGAGATGGGGCTGGCCCAGAACCATGTGGGAAGGTCCCTGGGGCAGAGGCGTCCCCTGGGTTAGGAACCGCGCCCCCTGGTTCAGAGAGGGGCTGAGTCGTCCACAGGGCATTTTGTTTGCAATGGGCTCCACTTCTGTGTGTTCATTTACACCAGCAAACCCTGAGAGAGGGGACGTCTGTGCCTGCTTTCGATGTATGGGGCCGCACCTGACCCTGCACGCCTCAGGGCAGGCGGAGGAGAGGCAGGCAGGACACGGGGCTCCTCGGCCCAGCCCTGCACCTGCTGCGGACCCCAGCTGGCCCCTCAGTTTCCTTATTGGCACAGGGCAGGGGTGTGGCATCGGTGTGGAGACCCAGAGCCCTCAGCGGGAGCCATTTGGCAAGGGACGGGAGGTGTCCGAGGCAGAGCTCCGAGTAACCCGGCCTCATCGGTGGAGGGCCCTGGGCAGCCGGCAGACCCCCATTGGGCCTCCCCCTCATCCATCTCTGCTGAGCCGCTTAAAGGCCACATGACTAGGATGATGCCTGGGGCCGCTACTCACCAGAACGTTCTATTTCCTAAAAGAGACGGCATACAGGATGGCCAAAAAACTAAGCCAATAACGCACAACCCACCTGTTGGATTCTTCCTTCTTCTAGCATCTGGGGGAAGGGGGGCTCCTGGCCATCCCCCCTCCGAAGGTCAGCACCCTGGGTCCCGGCCCCTTGTCCGGGACTCCACAGCGCCGGCCGGCCCCTCCTGCTGCATCAGGACAGGCGACCGTTGTCCCCAGCCTCTGCAGGCAGGGCCAGGAGTGGGGCCAGCTGGGGGCGCTGTCCTGCCAAGCTGTGTACTCACGTCCTTGTCTCTAGAACCGTCTCTCTCTCTGCTCGCGGAGATCTGACCACGGCTGGAGGTGACCTGACGACGGCTGGAGGGGACGCTGGGAGACTGAACAACCAGCTCAACTGTCTTCGGTTTTGTAGCCTTTCCTGAGTCCTGTGACCCTGGGCAGGAGTGCCGAGCAATAAACGGTGACGTGTGAGCTGCACAGTCTGACCCCAAGTCCTGGACCCACCCCCAGTGCATACTCCCTCGCAGACCCCTCCCCCCACCTCCTTTCTTGACCCTTCTGGTCCGTTCCTCACACGGCAGCTGGGAAACGATCGGGGTTCGTTTGGGTCAAGAGCCAGATGCAAAGACAAGGTTGGCCTGGAAGAGATCATCGAAGGACACGGCCAGAGGGGGGTAGAGAGCCTTCGGACCACCGTGCACGGCTGCACGTACAGAAGGGGGGGGCAGCGACTGGCAGGATGGGTCACGGGCAACTCCAAGAACGGTGCAGCCAGGAGGACTCTGGGGGGAAGAAGGCGGGTAAGGCAGCCGAACTGACCAAGAACCAAAAAGGGGGAACACGCAGGCGCGCACACACAGAAACTACAGACAGAGAAGTATCAGCAGAGACCATGAACGGAACCACCCGAGGATGATTCGATCGACTCTGTGCAGGTAAGTGCATAAACTGGGATGACACTGATTCTAAGAAAATGTGAATTATAGATCTTAACCCCAGAAGAGACAGAAAAAAGAAAATGACCCAATTCCCAATAATAATAATAATAATGAGGTTCTTAAATAGATAGTTCTATTCCATTCCCAAATAGCACCACGCCATGTGACTTCACAAGGAATTTGAGCACGATTTTAGGGAACAAGTCATTCCAGTGCCGTTTTATTTTTATTTTATTTTGCTTTAAAGATTTTATTTATTTATTTGACAGACAGAGATCACAAGCAGGCAGAGAGACAGGCAGAGAGAGGAAGGGAAGCAGGCTCCCTGCTGAGCAGAGAGCCCTATGTGGGACTCGATCCCAGGACCCTGAGATCATGACCCGAGCCAAAGGCAGAGGCTTTAACTCACTGAGCCCTCCGGGCACCCCTCCAATGCCATTTTAACTGCCCAGGGTATGGAAAAAGTAGAAATTTTCAATTCAGAAAAAGCTAGTATGACATCGACATTGAATTTAATAAAGATAGAGCAAAATTTCAAAAACCACAGACCAATCTCTCTTAAGAATATTAGTGCAAAAAGCCTGAAAGAGTCTATTAGCAAACACTATAAATCTTTACGAATGTCGGTGCAAAGATGCTCCAAGAAATATTGGCAAGACAAATCCATCAACGTATAAAAAGATTGTATGCTATGACCACATGACATTTGTCCCAGGAATGCCAGGCTGGTTTCACTTAGGAACATGAATCAGTGTAACATTGCATGTTGTTAGAATGGAAAATAAACACCGCAAGTGCATCTGGGTAGGCGTGGAAAAAGCATTTAACAAAATGTAACACTTTTTCATGATGAAACCATTCGACAAACCAGGAATAGAAGGGAACTCCCTCCACCTTGTAAGGGCAACTATGAAAAATTCAAATCTAACATCGACTTGATAAAAGACGGGATGGTTTCCCCTTGGGATCAGGAACAAGACAAAGTTCTCTGCTCTCTGCGCTTTGATTCAACATTTTACTGGCGGGTCTGGCCAGAGCAATTAGGTGAGGAAAAGGAGTATCAGACATCCTGGTTGTAAGAGAAGAAGTGACTCTCTCTACTCATCGGTGTTATGTTCTCGTATACAGAAAACAGAAGGGAATCCGCATACACAAAAACAAAACAAAACTATTTGAACCAATAATCTAGTTCCTCGGTGTGGCAGGAGACAAGAACAGTATACAAAAAAAAAAAAAAAATCAAATGTGTTCCTACATACCAGAAATGAAACTATACACCACATTAGGAAAACAGCCCCATTATAATAGCAAGAGGAAGAAATATTTAGGAAGAAATTTAACAGAAGAAATGTAAGACTTTTATTGTAAACTGAATGCTGCCAAACATTGTGGGGATGTAAGAAATTAAAAAACTTAAATAACTGGTGAAACATTCTGTGTTCATGAATTGGATGATTTAACATTATTAAGATGGAGATATTCCCCTAAATATCCACAGATTCAACGCAATCCCTATCAAAATCCAAGCTGCTTTTTGGTTCTTTGGTTTTGTTGGTTCTTTTTGTTTTTCTGCAGAAATTAACAAGCTGATCCTACAATTCGTACAGAACAGCTCAAGAATCTTCAAAAGGAAAACACAGAAGACTCCCAACTTCCTGATTTCAAACTTGCTACAAAGCCACTGTAATAAGATAGTGCAGCACCGGCATGAGAAGGACTTGGAGATCAGTGGAACAGAATATAGAGGGTCCGGAGTAAATCCTCACCGTTATAGTCGCCTGGTTTTTGACAAGCGCTCCGAAGACCACTCAATGGGGAAAGAATCATCTTTTCAACAGTCGATGCTGGGACAACTGGATATCCAGATGCAAAGTAATTCAGTTGGATCCCTTCCTCACACCATACAGGAAAACCCACTAAACATGGATCATAGCCCTAGATGTCAGAGCCAACATTATCAGACTCTGCATGGTTTGGTTGGTGAAGCCTCCAACTCCTGGTCTCACCTCAGGGTCATGAGTCCAAGCTGGTGTTGGGCTCTATGCTGGGAGTGGAGCCTACAAAAAAAATAAAATTAAAATAATAAAATAAAATTATAAAATGCCTAGAAGAAAATATAGGACTGGATCCTCATGATCTTGGGTTAGGCAACACTTCTTGGATACAACAGCAAAAGTAAGAAAAGAAAAAAAAATAGGTAAACCAGACTTCATCAAAACCAAAATTATTTGTGTTGCAAACATTGCCATCAAGGAAATGGACACACAACCTAGGGAATGGGAGAAAGAGATTTCTGAAACATGTATGTGATAAGGAACTTGTTTCTAGAATATATAAAGAACGCTTACAACTCAACAATCGCAGACAAAACTCCAGTTTAGAAATGGGCGAAGAAGATGTACCAGTGGTCGGTGAGTGGATGAGAAGACCTTGTTATCATGGGTCGTTCGAGAAATGCTAATCAAAACGCCACTGAGAAACGACGCGCACGAGAGTCGCTCAGATTAGAAAGACAGACAGTAACCAGCGTAGGTGAGAACCGAGATTAGCTGGAAACCCTCATCCACTGCTGGTGAGGAGTCAAAAGGGAGCAGCTGCCTTGGAAAATGCTTTGGCCGTTCCTCCAAATGCCAAGCATAGAGTCACCGTATGACCCAGCACTTCCGACACCCGGGAGAAATGAGACACGTCTATGGGAGATTTCTGCAGGCATGTTCCCAACAGCGTTATTCACAACAGCCCCAAACCAGGAACAAGCCAAGCGTCCATCAACGGGTAGAACAGGGTATCATCCAGCCATTCGAAGGGAGGGAGTCTAGATCTGTGCTACCGTGCGGATAAAATTCAGTATAATCATGCTGAGTGAGAGGAGCCTATAGCGAGGCCACAGATCGTATGATTCCATTTGATCCAGAATTTCTACGAATTCACAAATCTGCAGAGCTAGAGAGTAGATTAGTAGGTGTCTGAGGCTGGGGGATAGGGTAGGAACAAGGAATGACTACTAATTGGGGCCAAGTTTCCCTTTGAGCTGATGAAAATATTCTCAAATTAGATGGTGGTTACTTTGTACAATGCTGTGAATATACCCATATATTATCATGTGTATATATTTCATATATATTTAATATATTAAAGGGTGAATTTTGTGGTATTTTAATTTTCTCTTTAAGAAGCCAGGAAAGAAAAGGAGAGGAGAAAGAAAACAGGGAAGATCTGGAAAAAAAAAAATCATTGGAGGAGGCAAGGCCTTCTTATATATGGAAAAAAGTCCATGAGAGAGAGTCAGCCGACTCTAGAGTTGACTCTTTTCATGGCAAATGCGACAACGTTAAAAGAAAATTACTAAAAGATGTGTCATTCATATGCTAGATGAAAAGCTAATTTCCTTAAGGAATAAACAGCATTTACAAATCAATAAAAATATGTCCTAGTTGATCTAGAATAGGTTTCTCATTAATGAAACAACCCCCAAACTACTGAGCCTTGAAACTACACTAGTTCCTTTCTAGCTGATACTGCACATCCCTGTAGGGTCTGTGGACATCCCGGGTGTGTTGGAGTTACTCGGGACCATCTCAAATGTGGCCTGTCCGCCATGCCAGGCAGAAAAGGCCTCCAGCTGGTCATCAGATGCCCATCCCGGCTCATCACAGCATGGAACCCGGTAGCAGCCACGTGGCTGCCACATTCCCAGACGGGACACACACCACGACGGTCCGGCACGCAGCACTAATGAGGACCGACGGGAGGCCACCTGTCCGACGGGGACACGGGCAAACCACGGGCTTCGTGGAGGAGGAACCGAAATCAGTCCTCCGCACGTGGAAATGTTCACCGCAAACAAAAGCGGAGAATGGCAGAAGAAATCCACGTGTCTTCGCCTATCAAAAATTCAAAAGGTGGACCACGCAGCGCCGGGGACTTCTTGGACACACTCACCATGGCCGCTCAGACGATCCGTCTGCCTCCATAGGGCCCATCGGATGGGACGTGGCTACGTGACCTGGAGACTCTGCTTCCAGGAACTTACGCTTTTTCTTTTTCTTCCTCCCTCCCTCCCTTCCTTTTTCTTTTTCCCCTCCTGCATTGTCCCCAGATCTCTTTGAAACGGTAATAACAGTAAAAGAACAATCACGGCAACGCCGTAATTGTCATCATGATTAAAAGAACACGGAACTCCATTTTTCTTCTAGCAAACACCGAGCGCCTCCGATGTCCTACCCCTAACGTTCTCGGCATCCTTCACTCGTGTTTCTTTTTTCCCCAAGCGCTGTGCCCCCTGCCCCCCACCACCCCCGCCCCTGTTTCCCAGCAAGGGAGCAGCTGCGGGAGGCAAAGCGGGGCCGGGGCAAGGGCCCTCTCTGTGGACACGTGGTTCCGCAGAGAAGGGGATTCGCCCAGCCCGGCGACCTCCCAATGCCCAGGGGTGCGTTGGAAGTTTAGAGTTCACGTTCCTGAAAAGTCAGCCCATCTGTTTTTAGGCCCCTCTGCCCCAGGATCGGCTTTTGGAAATTCTGAACAACCATCCTCCCAGCTTCAAAATAGCCAAGTTCTCTCAAATGCCATAAAACTCAATGTAAACAACTTTGCAACTCCAGCCACGGGTGTCCGGGTTACCCAAGAGGTTGCTAGGATATTATCTCTGCCGGGAAGTTGATCCGCCAAGTTTGAAGACCAACAGAGCAGTTTTGCGGCAAAGTGGACGTATTTGCAAAGAATGAGCACCCCATCCTCCCAGCCAGGCTCCCCGGGGTGTCAGCCATTCTGGATGCCTGCAGAGGGATATGGCAGGCGTGGCTGCCCTGACCAGGATCTGCCCGGCAGCAGGATCCTGGGTAGGGAGGGCAGCTGCAGCTGTCCCCTTGGGCTGCCCCCTCCCTGTCCTGCATACTCGGAATGGGTCACCCACCCCTGGGAGAGCCCGCAGGACAGCCATGACCAGGGCGCTGGGTGGAGTCGAAGACTTGCTAGCCTGGCCATCCGGGCAGCATTTCTACCCACAGTGCAGGAATGGGAGGTGTCCTGTCCCTGTCCCTGGGACAGCAATCATGGGATTTGCCACTTCACTCAGATCGAAACCCCGTGTGGATGGCCTGGCTGCCGTCAGCATTCTTGCCCCAGAGATAGTAAAGTGAGAAAGGTGATGAATGTGGTCTGGGGACACAGGGGGCCCAAGGAGGGACCAGGGGGCCCCACAGAGTCACCTGCTCCCAAGCTGGGCCTGATCCTGAGGCCCTGGGGGGACTTTCTGTCTTCCAGCTTCTTAGTTCAGCACATGGGTTTTTTTGTTTGTTTGGTTGGTTGGTTTTTTAAAAGATTTTATTTATTTATTTGACAGAGATCACAAGTAGGCAGAGAAGCAGGCAGAGAGAGAGGAGGAAGCAGGCTCCCTGCTGAGCAGAGAGACCGATGTGGGGCTCGATCCCAGGACCCTGAGATCATGACCTGAGCTGAAGGCAGAGGCTTTAACCCACTGAGCCACCCAGGCACCCCAGCACATGGGTTTTAACGCGTTGGGAGTATCGCTCCTCAGGGCCTTTGCACGTGCTATACTTAAAGCACAGCCCAGTGTACACGGCAAGTTTTTATTAAAGACAGAACAATAATGGCCCAGTGCTCTCAGCCCCAAGGAGCCAGGGTAAGTGCCAGGGTCCCCAGGACAACAGGAGTCTCAGCATTACTCCACCACTGAGTCTGGGCAGGGTTCCCACCCCCCCAGAAGGCATCCTCCCCGTGCCACTACTGACATCTGGGACGAGAGCACGCTCTGCAGGACAAGCCTGTCGTGTGCACCGCAAGATAAGTGGAACCCCCGACTCCCACCCACTAGATGCCAATGGCCAAAGTGACTTCTGTTGTCACCACGTGGCCCCCTGGGGGCCCAAATCACTGCCCTGCGGCCCCACTGGGCTTCACCGCCCCTGGGACATGCCCCTGCCCCCAGGAGGCCCGCAGGAAGGGAGCAGGCAAGGGTCTGTCCTGTGTCGAGCTCGGCCTCCTCTCGCCCAGGGCCAGCACTCGGTCCCCTCCCCTCGGCTCAACACAGAAGGAGGCTCTCTGTCTGCAGCAGGTGCGAATCCTGGCCCTGACCCCTGACTGGGGACCGCAGGCCTCCCTCTCCCAGAATGTCTCAGGCACTAAAAGATCTTTACTGCGAAGCGGTGTGGAGGAGGGAGGGCCGGGCCCGCTCCCCAGATGAACCCTAGCAGTGACAGCCCGGGGACGGCCAAGAGGCGGCCGCCAGCCTGGCGGTGGGAAGGCAGCGGCTTCCTCCCGGGCCCAGATCCACGCAGACAAGACCCTTGAGAAGCCAGCAGAGCAAAGGTCCGCGCAGCCGGGACACGGGGAACCACGGGCCAGGCTGGGAAGGCTCTGGGCCAGGCACCAGAACCAGCCGGCACCTACCATGATGGGTGGGTCGGAGGTGGGAAGGCGCTCCACACCCACCGCGCACCAGGTCGCGCCCTCGCTCCAACCCACACGGCCTCTCACCCTGGCTTCCTCCGCGGACCTCCACTCCAACCTCTCCGAGCCGAGCTCTGCCCAGAAAGCAAACGGGCCTCGCCCTGGTGGGCACCGTGCTTGCCGGCGTCCTCAGATCTGAGCTGCCCAGGGATCTGCTGCAGGTGTCGCCCCCGGCACCCCCGATAGGGGCCCATTCAGCGGCCCGCCTCCTGGCACCAGGGACCCGCCTGCCGCTGCAAGTCCCAGACGCCCAGTGCTGCCGGTCTGGGTCTCTGGGTCAATGTCAGGCTGCCCATCAGACTTGAACCCCCAGGAGGGCAAGTCTGGGTGTGCCTTGGCTCCCATGCGTAGTAATAAGACCCAACAGGAGGCAGGACGCCGTAGCGACTTGGTGGAGACGTGAACGAATCCCATGTACACCGACAAGGGCCTTCCTGCTGCCAGGTCAGGGGGCCAGGTTCCAGACTGCGCATGGCTGGCCACTGAGGCACTGCCCAGCCCCCCCCCCCACGGGCCTCTTGAGCAGCTCCTACCTTCCGCGAGGCCAACCCGCCATGGGCTGGTAGAGACCTCCAGAGTCTCAGAGGCTGTAGCCGATCAGCAGCCTGGTGGGTCTAGCCGACCCAGGCCCTGAAGCTACACAGGCCCTACGCCCCCAGAATGACAGGCCGCTGCGTGAGTTAGCAAGGCTGTCCAGCGACCATGCGAGGGGCGAGCTTCGCGGGTGTAATTCCCACTGAGCCCGCAGCCCGTGGAAACGGCCGTGGGGAGTGGACGCTCCCCCTGCACGTGCCAAGGCTGTGGGGCGCAGAACCCTTGCTCCCCCAGGCGCCCCTCCCACCTCCCACAGGGACCAGAGCCGAGGGTGGTGGGGGTCTCATCAGAGCGGGCCCTGTGGCCACCCCTGCCATTTCCCACGCCGCCACTTACTGCGGTGGAGAGACCAGGTCCCAGGAGGGAGGCTATTACAGGGACTGACCCTGGCCAAACCCAGAAGCCGGCGCTGGGAGTCTCTCTAGGCCTGGCCCTGGGAGAACAGCAGCAGAAAATTCCCGCAGAGAGCCCCGGAGATGTCGCCCGAGGAGGCCACGCTGCGCTGCCAGGCCTCGGGCTGGGAGGGCCCCTCCTTCGGACCCACGAGGGGCTCTTCTCTGGGTCTTGATTTCAGGACCCGGAAGGCCCTTCCGACTTCACACTGTCACTAAAAGAGAGAAATTTCCCATCAGGTGCCCCATTGTCTGAAGATAGGGACCAGGCGAGAGCCTTCTGGAATCTTCCGGCATCGACAAAGTGGGGAGCGAGTGCACGGCGGGAGCAGGTGGAAGATTAAAATCCGTCCCCGTAGACGGGGATCTCATCAAGCACTGAACGCCAAGGTGCTGGGTCGTGACCACCGTCCTGACAAACCAGCGTTTCCCCCAGAAACACCGGCTCCCTGTTGCTCCAGCCATCGAGACCTCACATGCAAGCACGGCCCCTTCTTTTAATCCCTGCCCCACCCCCCGACAAGGAGACTGAGGCGGGCGGACGTCCTGTGGGCAGGACGGTCACACTCCTGAACCACGACAGTGCCTGGGACAGAAAAGGCTAGCAAGAGGTCCCCAGACCCCAGCTAAGCTGCACAGTGTTCAAGGAAAGGCTCCTGGTGCAGGTGAGAGGAGGGGCGGGAGCTGAGGAAAACCAAGGCAGAGGCCCAGCCATCAGACTGGAGTAGGGGTGCGTGATAGGCTGCCACCCGCCAGTGTGCAGACGTGGGGTGAGGGAAGATTCTCGCCGTGCTACCCCATGGCAGCAGCAGCCAACCCACAGGAGCCAGAGCTCTGGGTCTGGCCTCTTCTGGGCACAGGGACCTGGGGGTAGAAGTAGACCACACCCAGAGCCCCTAGAGGAATATTCTGTCAGGATGCCTGCCTGCTCTCTGTGGGGCTTCCTGCTCCCAGACCAGAGGGCAGGACCCTCATGAGACGTCTTCTCCAGTGCCCATCGCACCTTCTCCTGGGCCACTGCCCCCTCCGGCTTCAGGTGTCCCCTCCCAGCCCCCACTGGGATCAGGCTGCTTCCACTCACCTGCTTTCAGGTTTCACTTAGTGGAAGCCAAGTAGCAAATTAAACCTCCATGAACCACAACTTGGATAGCGGGGTTATTGCCGCCCAGAATGGAACAGCATGAAGCCAACCACGGGAGAGTGAGTCATGAGAAAACAACCTGAGCCAGGGTCCGTGGGAGTCATGGAGTTGAGGCACACTCGGAGACTCTGCTACTTCTCTGGGGCTAGCCCTCGACACGTTGGCTTTCAGCCTCAAGAGGTCTCAGTCAGGAAGGACTCATTTACCAACAGACACTAGTCAGAGACAGTAGAGATGGCAGGTTCTCAGCAACTATTTACTGGATGGGAGGAAGGAAGATAAGAAGGGAGGGAAAGAGGGTAGAAGGAAGGGCAGGTGGATTGATAGGTGGGTGGATGGATGGATAGAAGGGGTAGATGGATGGACAGCTGGGGGGTGGATGGATGGTTGGATGGATAGAAGGCTAGGTGGAATGGTGGGTGGACAGATGAGTGGATGGATGGATGGATGGGTGATGGGTGGATGGATGGCTGGAAGGATGGGTGGATAGAAGGGTAGGTAGATGGGTGGATGGACAGATGGTTGGATGGTTGAATGGATGGTCAGGTGGATAGATAGAAGGGTAGATGGATGGATGGATGGATGGTGGGTGGATGGATGGATGGATGGATGGATGTAAGTGTAGATGGATGGATGGATGGACAGATGATTTGATGGATGGATGATGGGTGGATGATGGGTGGAAGGATGAATGGTTGAATGGATGGTTGGGTGGGTGGATGGAAGTGTAGGTGGATGGATGGATGGTGTGTGGATGGGTGGATGGGTGGTGGGTGGATGGAGAGCTGAATAGGTGGGTGACTGAGTAACCAGGTTCCATGGTTCACAGTGGCTCCAAAGAGGGGAACCCCAATACTGTAGAAAGATGTTGTGTAACAGTGTTGGACAAAAGACTAATAAAATTGTCGGCAGGTGACAAGATGGCTGTGGTCTTAGTTTGACTCTCTGCTCTTCCGCACAGAAGACAGCAGGAGCCCTCCGAGCATGCTTGCTCCACGGCCTTATCAGGAAGGAGGTGTCTCAGTGCAGGGCTTTATCTTCGCCGCGGTGGGGTGGGGGGAGAGAAGAGGCAGCACAGGGGAGGCGGACAGGGAAGAAGATCAGCCAAGGGCCATGAAGAGGGCAACTGGGAAAGAGACGAGTCTAACGGGACCTTTGAGACTGTGTGCCCCGGGATGAGCGACACCCCACCCCTATGACCTCATCTGGCCCCATCACACCCTGAAGATGCCATCCCGTCAGGGGCTGGGCTTTGGCGTATGCCTATGTTGCAGAAGGGGGTGGGGAAGACACTCAGCCCATTGCAGAATCGCTCCTCTGTTCCTTTAAGAAACGATCCACACAGCCTAAAAATGAAACCACCAAGTTCAGAGTTCACAGAGCGCTCTGTAGAGCCCCGTGCCCGTGTGAACATGCACTTTGCGCGACGCACGGGGGCCCAGCTCCCCGGGGGCGTCGTCCCAGCGCGACACCCGCACCTTGTCCGGCTCTGTCGGATGGAAGAGGCATCTTTACCCGATTTGCACAAACTTGCCGCGTAGCAGGAGGCGGACAGAACCCAGCAGTGTGGGCCTCCATGGGCTAGAAGCGGGGACACCCACATGTCCAGAGTCCAGCCTTCCCACATCTGCAATTATATTAAAAAAGAGATGAAATCCCAACGTGGTCGTGGTCCCCTCCAGGCACAGGGAACATTCTGGACTATTCCAGGACGTTCTGGAAACCCCAGTCTCCGATGCTCCGAGCATTACAATTCATGGAAATAGCCCCGGGCCTCAGCTCGCGCTTCTGAGTAACAACGATTCTAGTCCACCCAGGTGTTCTTGGCACAGAGAGGCCGCGCTGCCTCGCCCCATCCCACGGTCCTGCCTCAGCCGGTCCCGTCCAGCCTGGAGGCCTGTGGCAGCCCCACCCAGGCCACATGTCCCCAGCCACTGGGTGTTTCCTGATATCCCTGGTGAGCTCTGGTTCCGAGGGTCCGCAAAACGCCCTGGGCACCTGTGCTTTTAAGAACTCTCCAGATGATTCTATGATCCTAGCTCAGGTAGGGCTGGGCCAGGCTCTTCCCCTTCTGGTGGGCGTGCACCACGGGTGAGAAGGGACTCTGAGCCCATAAACGGCAGTGGCCCCCCACCCCCCGTTGTTTGGACATTCTGGTTGGGAAGGCCTCCTGGATTTGCTTTAACCCATGCCTACCAGCAGCTAGAAGGCAGGGGCTGCCCCCCTCCCCCATCTCCAAGCCTGGGGCTTTCCCAGTAGCTCCGAGCCTCATTGTCCCCTGGCATCAGCGAGAAGGGCCCAAGTTCAGGTTGGGCCTGCTTGTCAGGGGGACCCTGAGTCACCGGGTGTCGGGGAGGGGCCGGAAACTGAGGCGGGGGATGATTAGGCTGGAGGGAAGGAGACACAGGGGGGCGGCAAGCTTGTCTCCCAGCATCTACAGGGCTGACTCATGGTAGTGAGAGCAGAGGATAGGAGTGGCCGTGATAAGGGACAGATTTTAAATAGCCTGCCCTGAGCTGCCTTTCCAAGGAATCCTCCCGGAATGTGCCGGAAGGAAGAGCGGTGACTCGGCGCACTCTCACAGGGCACCCCAGAGTGGCCGATGAGTGGGACGACGGGTCCTTGAACGCCGTGGGAGTCATGTGTGCTGCCCCCGCCCCGTGCAGTCGAAAATAACTTTCAACGCCCCCCAAAACTTAACTACTCACAGCCAGCCATCGACCAGAAGCCGTACCTATACCACGAACAGCTGATGAGTGCGCGTTCTGTATTTACGTATGTTCTAGACCGTGTCTTTACAACACAGCAGGTTAGAGAAGAGAAAGTCGGACTCAGGAAATCGTAAAGAAGAGAAAAGGCATTTCCAGGGCCGGGCCGTATTTAAGGGGAAAAAATCCGTGTTAAGTGGGCTCGCCCTGCTCGGGGGTCACCTGTATTTTCAAAGGTGTGCACAGGGGCGCCTGGGTGGCTCAGTCGTTAAGCGTCTCCCTTCAGCTCAGGTCATGATCCCAGGGTCCTGGGATTAAGCCCCGAGTCAGGCTCCTGGCTTAGCGGGGAGCCTGCTTCTCCCTCTGCCCCTCCCCCTGCTTGTGCGAGCGCTCTCTCTCTCTCTCTCTCTCCCTCTCTGTCAATTAAATAAATAAATAAAAACTTTTTAAAAAGGCGTGAACAGAGGACAGAGAAACCAACAATGGGAGTGCAGCCGGGGTCCCTGGGGCCAGCAGCAGTGGGAGGGGGTCCCACGTGTCCGACACAGAGGAGGCCAGGGCAGGGGTGACTGTATAGGTTGAAGCCATGGCCGTGAGAGGTCCCGTACTGGTGCTGCCCCCGTGAGCAGAGGAACTTGGCTGCCGCTCTTACCAGGCTCTCCCATCAGAGGGCAAGGAGCGTGGGGCTGAGCGCAGCCTAAGCAGGGCTGCTCCCCGGGGCGCAGGGCAGCAGAAGGGCAGGGGGTGGTTCTCAGGCACAGCAGGGAGTTGCTGACCCACCCCCGACCTGGGACACTGGAGGGGAGCCCTTGCCCCCCCAGAAGGATGTTGGCCTCAGTGACCCATCACACCTGCTGGTGGGAAGAATCTGGGGCAAGCCATGTCCTGCTGCTGCGGGTCCCGCACAAAATCGGGCTCCGTGAGTGAACATACTTTTGGAGCCAACGTGGGACTGGCCGGTGGGGCCTGCCTGTCAGGTCAGACCGGTCAAGGGACAGGCACCCCCACAGCTGAGGGTCAGGCACCGGGGACTTCCAGGTGACTCAGACGAGCCCTCCCCTGGAGCCGGACAGCAGGTCTCTCGATGACAGATGTGGGCGGGAGTCCCAAGATACTACCGGCCGGCACCCTTGTGGACGAATGGATCTCCCTCCCAAGGGCAAGGCCAGGCAAGTCCTTGCCTCCGAGAGGGATGGACTCCAAACCGGGAGGCTGCAGGGGTGGAGGGGGTCAGGGGGAAAGCCAGGGAGGAAAGCCAGGAAAGCCAGGGAGAGGCTGGGCTGGGCTTGTCAGGGGGCTCAGGTGGGATGGAACAGTCTCGTCCGACGCTTTGGAAGGTCATGAGCCCTGAGTGGGGCTGGCCGGGCCCCATCACTCACGGGGAAAGGGCATCCCATTTCCACACTGAACTGTTGGTGAGGTCCCCAGGCCAGTCCCCCACGCACATGTCACTCATGAGGCTAGGACCAGCGTGACCAGCACCCACCTAGACACAGAACCTCACTTCCGTTATAGGTTTCCGGCTCCCTGTTTACTCTGTGATTGCCCGTCTTAGCTGGATGCCAGGAAACTTCCTCCTGTAGCCTCCCGCACCCACGTGAATGGACTGAGAACCTCGGGCACCTGCACGGCCCACGGGTCTCGGGGTACTCTACACGGGAGCTGGAGGGACTGCATGGTCCTGCCCACCCCCCAGAGCCCACATTGGACCAAAGCTGCTCTAATGTGGGCACGCAGCCCTGTTGTTGAACTCCTGTCCCGCATCTCCCAGCTGCCTGTCTGGGGGAGACCTACACAGGTCCTCCTGGTGTCCTGTCTTACACTCCGGCTTCGAAAGTGCTTATGGATTCAAGGGCTTATCTCCTTTCCCCATCAGGAGCCCCAGTGGGGGCAGAGGCTGCTTCCTGAAGCTTAGGCTCGGCTGGGGGTGCCCTTGAGAACTTGCGGGTTGAGTCCTCTGGTGTCCATGACCTTGGTTGGAACCCTTCCCAACTATCTGAGAGTGCAGTCCCGCTTCTACTCCCTTCCTGCAGGAGACTCCTTGCTCCCTGGACACGTCTGCCCACCTCCTCCCCAGCACCGCTCCTCCGGGGAGGGTCAAGCCACAGAAGGTCCTGTAACCCCATCCCCTCGGGGGCGCAGTCACCATACCCCTTCTCTATACCATCACCGCCTTTATCCACATGGTCAGAGAAACAGGGTGCACCTTCCTAGCCCTAATGGCAACAATAATGTGACATTTCACCACCCTGAACACCCTGCCTGCTGGAGCCAAACTCTGGTGCTGACCATAATCGCTTGAATCCCAAATCCTAAGAGTGGGGCCCTCAGTGCGGTCAGCAGGGTGGGGAGAGGGAGGAGCAGAGGGGGAAGAGGAAGAACAGCTTCTCTTGTCCTCAACTCAGGACTGGCCCGTTAGGAACATCTTGAAACAGAAGACATGGGATTTTGTCCTCCTCCCTAGTTCCCCTGGCAGCTTTGTTTATTCCAATGCCTCCTTGCTCTAAGCTCCCCAGGGCACCACCCCTCCCCAGGCCACTGCAGTGCTGGCAGTGCTCTGGGATCCCAGATCCATCCCCAAGAGATCCTGTCCTCTCAGTACAGTTCATCTCCCCTTGAACGTTAGCAGGAAAGCACACCGCACAAGCTAACTTAGACTAAAGTGAGAGTGGCTGATACATAGCTAACCTCTAAGCTATTCGCATGTTCTACATAGATGGTTCCTGAGCCTAATTACTCACACATTTATGCCAAATCAAAGGAAATGTGGGGGTGGGGAGGGGACGCCTGAGTAGGAGCGGGCCGCTCCAGAAGCTACCCCCTCCAGCTGCTCCTCTCCTCCTCGTCTAGCTCTCTGAATTAAGTCTTTCTGTCCTGGCCTCCTGGGAGACAGAGGACCCAGGTGGAGGAGGCGGGTAGGTGTCCCCAGATGGTCCCCCTGAGGGACTGTGCCCTGCTAAGTCAAGGGAGATACTAGCCCCTGGCAGAGCCCCTAACAGGATTGGCCTCTGTGGATGTGAACTCTCCCCAGCTACCGGCTTGAGGTCCTTGCTGCCCCTGGAGGATCCTCTGGCTTCACCGGAGGGACCTCGGCCCGAGTGGAGCTGCCAAGAGCCAGCATCTGGTGATCCACTTGTACTCCGTGCCTGCCCTACCCCCAGGGTAGGACCCCCAAGAGGACAGAGCCTGCCTTTTCCCATGGAGGAAACCCCTCAGGGCTCGTATCTCACAGAGACCAGGAAGCCAAAATGTCCCTTCCCAGCCTCACCTGGGCGCACAGAGCCATGGAGCCTGGAGGGCAGCTCAAATGACGCGGGTCACTGCTGTGTGTGTGTGTGTGTGTGTGTGTGTGTGTGTGTGTGAATGCCCCTGGGCTCCCCCCAGGGCAGCCTCGTGACCGACTCCCCAACACACATGGGGCACCTCCTGGCAGGTGTCCAGGGAGGTCGTGGTCGTGGCCACCAGCCCCACCTGATCTCCAGCCAGTCAGGGGTCGGGACGAATTCTCTGAGGCCAGCTCAGCCCCCGTTCCCAGGCTTTGGTGCTCTGGGGTCGGTCCAGGTGGCAAGGGCTCAGCATCGTTGGACAAACCCCTGGTGCGCAGGTCCCCCATGTCGGGCCCTTCGCAGTGGGCGGCCCAGGCTCGCGGAACAGGGTGCTTCAGGGCTCGGAGCTGTTTCTCCTCTGGAGGATGGGGGCAAGGGGGCTCCTCTGCAGGGCCAGGTCAGAGAGGAGGAAGCGGCGGGGGCCCGGGCAGCAGGGCGGCAGGCCCCACGGAGGTGAGCCACGGAAGCTGGGAGGGCCTTCCAAGGGGGGCCGAGGCGGGCCCGGGAAGGAGAGGCCTCAGGGCCGCAAGGCACCACCTGCGGAGGGAGCAGGAAGGTCGTCGGGGGCCGAGGGAGCAGCAGGTGGGAGGCAGCCCAGAGGGTGCGTTCCAAAGGCCGGGTGCTCCCCAGGAGGAGAGAGGAGTTGTTGGCGCGGAGAGGGGCCAGTGGCGATGAGGCCGGAGCTGTGGGATAGGGGTGCCGGGGTGCCCAGAGCCCATCCAGGAGGGTGGGCTTGGTCCCTGGGGCAGGGGTGAAGCTGAGAGCCTCTCGGCGGGGGGGGGGCTAGCAGTTGGGAAGAGACTTTCGAGCAGACTGGAGGAGGGGAGGGCGGGCGAGGGTTACAGACCGGCACCTCCCGGGCCAGCGCAGGGGTGGCAGGAACCAGCTGCGGCCCTGTAGGGACCCCCCCCCACGACCTCTCCCACCCCTCCGTGCTCCAGGAGGGAGCAGGAACCCCGGGGCTCCCACCGGCCCCCAGGGCGCCCAGGGAGCAGGGAGGCCTCAGCCATGCAGCTCCGCGAGCATTCCCGTGTTCGCCGCAGACAAGGCGGCAGGCAGAGAACGGCCTAGACTCGGACGTGAGCGCTGAGCCCTGGCCTCGTGATGGGCCCGGCCCGGTGCCGACCCTGCGGGAAGCCAGGAACAAGGCCGGTCAAGGCGTGACCCTCAAGCCTGTCGTTTTCGGCTTGGGCCGACGCCTTCCCTCACTGCTGAGCGCTGTTGGGCGAGGACGGCTAGAATCTCAGCCCGTCCGCGCCAATGAGGCCAGTTTGAACGGAAACGTGGTGGCGGGGGGCGGGGACCACGGGACGGCTTGCTGGGCCGGTTCAGGGTGCTGGAAACACCAGAGCCCCCACATCAGGCTGCCGGGCCCGCCGACCGCTCAGGAGCCTTGGTGCCCCGGCCTTGCCCTCGCTGTGCGAACGCTGTTCCGGGCACAGGAGGGGGGCGGTGTGGACGCAGCACCCCACCCTCTGCACCTGCGTGGGCTCCCGGGGCTTCACCCGGAAACACAGTTCAAAGATGACATCACTAGGGGTTTTACGATGGAGGCAGCAGAGTGCTGAAGCGAGGGGGGCTCTGTGGGGCCGGGGGCCGCGAGCTCTGAGGTCACTGTCGGGGACCCTTCTGGCTTGGGCTCGATGCCGGAGGGCTAGTGGAGATTGACGGCCTTTGGATTCTATCTGGGTCAAAAATCCTACAGTGACGCGTTCCTTGGTTAATGAGTACAGCTCCTTCCCCTTGGGGTGAAATCAGGGGCACAGATTTAATTGAGCGTCTCCTCTTCTTTTCTCTCCCCTTGAACAGCCAGTTTCTAGGCCTACACGGGTCTTATTTTAATTCACATCTGCATGTCTGCAAATCCCAGCAGAGCAGCGGGGAGTTTTCAGCCTCCCCGAGTCTTCGGTCCTCCCTCCGTCAGCGGCCAGACAGGAGGTCCGGGGCTGGACCTGCGGCCCCGAGAACCCTGGGGCGGGAAGGGAGCAGTGAGGCACAGAATAGGTGTGATGGAGGGTCCACGGAGGCCGCAGACACACAGGCCGGGGGCAGCCCGGGTCAGGCGGGCACCCATTCCCACCAGGACAGACGGGGGAGCTGCCAGGACCCCCCACCCCGGGCCTCCTTCACACCCCATTTTTACAGGGAGCAGTCAAGTTCATTATGTGGCACGGGCACGCTCCTGGTGGCGCCCCGTGTTTGCCGACGCCTGCCCCAGCTGGGTGGGCGCCCGAGGCCGGCTTGTGGTATGTATTTATCTTTCAGCTGTGATGCATGAGCTCCCGGGGCAGAGACTGAAGCCTGCGGGACGGGGCATGCCTGGACGCTGGCATCACAGCTCAGGACTGGCGAGGGCTGCAGGCATGGCTGTCACCGGTGACAGATCGGTCTACTCTGGATGGAGGGCAGCTCCAGCCACCTCCGACTCTCGGACCAGCTTGGGGGTGAGGCTCCGAGGGGGACCCCCTGGAAGACGATGCCGTGCCCTTCTAAGACCGTCTCCTTTGTCCCCACCACAGCTGTGCCAGGGACAACGGATGTTCGCTAAGTGACGGCTGGCTGTCGTTTCGAGATGCACACTCACAAACGCATCGGCTGCACCCCCTCCTTAGAAAGGAAGTACCCTTGGGATGCCTGGGTGGCTCAGTTGGTTAAGCGGCTGCCTTCGGCTCAGGTCATGATCCCAGCGTCCTGGGATCGAGTCCCACATCGGGCTCCTTGCTCAGCGGGGAGCCTGCTTCTCCCTCTGCCTCTGCCTGCCACTCTGTCTGCCTGTGCTCACTCTCTCATGCTCTCTCTCTCTCTCTCTCTCTGACAAATAAATAAATAAAATCTTTAAAAAAAAAAAAAAAAGAAAGGAAGTACCCTTAACTCCCTTGTTTTAGAGTCGGGGAAACTGAGGCAGGAAGGGTCAGGTAGCCAGTGAGTGACGGAGCTGGGGTCTGAGCCAGGCCGCCAGAAGACCGAGGGGGCCCTCCAGGCCTGGCATTGGGCATCACAGTCCCCAGCTTGCCGGTGAGGTCAGAGGCTTCAAGGACAAGAGTCCTGCCCAAGGTCGCACAGTTGGCGAGTGGCCGGGCAGGAGCCGCACCCACCCCTGGGGATGCCAAAGCCTGGACTTTCTCCCAACTGAATGGCCCTCCAGGGAGGCATGGATTCCAAGGCCACGGCGAGCAAAGATGTGACCCCCACACTCCCCTCTCGGGGTGCCCTGCCACAGCCAGGCCTCTGGCTCACCCTCCTTCCTGTGTCCAGTGACCTCCTGGTCAGGTCAGCGGCTCCCACCCCCAGCCCTCGGGGCAGCTACAATTCGCAGAACTCATGTGTTCCACAAGGTTCTTCTGGCATGTGACCCCAACCTACCGAAAACTCAGACGAGGGAAAGGTCAGATCACTCTGCTGGGAAGGCCTGGGGTTCCACTCACAGGGCCCAGCTAGACCTGGGTCAGGATCCTGCCTCCCACCGGCATTCACCTTGGCTCTGCGCCCGCTCTGCCCCCACACAGCGGCTCCAGGCTGTGTCTCACCCAGGATTCCAGCAAAGCTCCCAGGGCCGACGGTCCCTGGACCGGCTCGGGTCTCATGAGCATCCCTGGACCTGTCCCTGTAGCCCAAGATGGCCAGTGCTCGAGGTGCCCTGGGAGTGGGAGGGAGGGGTCAGCCGGCCGGCGTGGGGACGGTAGGCACTGGGGAGTGCCGGGTGCCAGGAAGCAAAAGCAGCCGATGTCCTGGAGACCATATGCCCCAGGCACAGACGCAGGAGGGGACTAGACCCTGCGAGCAGCCCCTGGAGAGGGCGTCTGCCCTCCCCGCACACCGGCCTGGACCCGGACACTGCATCAGAGCGTCCGTGAGGAAAACACTTTGCTGGAGATTTACAGGATGAGACAGTGAAGGTTTCTGTCCATCTTGCAGCAGGACTCCCTGCTGAAGGCCTAGGAAGACGCATGTCCTCCATAGCCAGCGTGGGGCCCTCTGGCCGCCTTTCCCTCCCTTGCCCCGGCCTCAGCTTCCTCACATCTAAAAGGAGGCTTTTAAAATCATGGGACACCTGGGGGGATCAGTAGGTTAAGTGTCTGCCTTCGGCTCAGGTCATGATCCCAGAGTCCTGGGATCGAGTCCCAGGTCAGGCTCCCCGCTCAGCAGGGCGTCTGCTTCTCCCTCTCCCTCCCCCGCTCCCTGCTTGTGCTCTCTCTCTCACTGACAAATAAATAAATAAAATCTTATAAAAAATAAATCGTGGTAAATTTCTCCCATTTAGTGCAAACATTGCCCACCTTCTCCCCCGAAAGGAAACCCGTCCCCATCAGCATCCCCCCTGCCCCTGGCAGCCCCCTGTCTGCTTTCTGTCTCCAGGAACTCCCCAGTTCCGGAGTTTCGTACAAATGAACTCAAACAGTTTGCGGTCTTTTGTAATCAGCCTCTGTCACTCAGTGCCGGGTCCTCAAGATCCCCCACGCCGCAGCCGGAGTGAGAGCTGCTTCCTTTATCGTGCTGCGACGATACGCCACGGGTGACGGACCACAGTTGCACACCCCCCTCCTCTGCTGACAGGCACTTGGGCTGTTTCCACCTTCTGGCCGTTCCCCGTAACGCTGCCACCAACACCAGAGCATGATCTGCGGTTCAAACCCGTTTTCCATTCTTCTGGGCGTAACGCCTCGGCGCGGGCCTGCCGGGTCCCTGATCCTCCCACGACTCACTTGCTCGGGAGCCAAACTCGTTCCCACTGCGGCTGCACCGTTTTACATTCCCAAAGGGGTTTGTGTTTTGTTTTTTAAGGGCTGGCTTGGGGTGTCGCTGGGAGGCCACCAGCCATGGGGCCGAAGCCCCGTCACTTATAGGTATTTCGAGGACAATAAGAGAGTGGTGGCGGGCAGGCTCTGCTCTAGACTTGAACTCTGGTGTGACCACTCAGGCTGCGTGTCCTTGAGAGAGCGACTAAACTGCTCTGAGCCTCGCGGCCCCCATCCAAACAGCCGGGCTGCCGGGAGGGCCAAGCGAGCACGAGGTGCCTGCATCAGCCCTGGGCCCCAGCGAGCAGGACGGACCCGCTTGGTGCAGGCCCCCGGGACTCAGCACGAGAGGCCGCCAGCCCCCAGCACACACGGCATCTCATCCTGCAGCTCGGAGAGGTCGAGCAGCTTGCCGGGCCGCACAGCAGCCCCGCTGTGACCAGGTCTGCCGATCCTCCCCTACGCATGCAGCGGCGCACCCACCGCCACCCCCCACCGCAGAAACCCAAGCCCAGACCACAGTGCGTAGAATGTTTAACGCCCATAAAATCCAAGGAACTCAATATTCCCAAATAAGGTCTCCTATGCATTTGCTCAGGAACCCAGCCCAGAGGGCAGACCTGGGAACACATTTTAGAAGAAAAAAACGCCGCCCTCTCCTTCTCCCAGGCGTCTCATTTTAAGACCGCTGTGATGGCATCTCTGGGCCCCCACGAAAGTGCCCCATGGGACACCCGCCAAAGCTCGCAGCGCCCCACATTCTCGCCGACGATTCAAACTCACTGCATTTGCGTGGGGAAATGATCAGCAGGGGCTCGAGTGTCATGGGCAGACTGAAGCCCACCGTCCTCCGTCGTGAGGGGCCTTTGGACACCGAACAGCTTGCACACCAGACGTTCCACCGGGTCTGCCCCTCCACACCAGTGTTCCGTGACGGGGGTTCTTAACGTTTCCACCGAGCTGCTTCTGGAGACCCAGCACCCTCCCTCACCCACGAGCCGTGGAGGGGAGGGCCGGCCTGGCTCCGTCGCCCACGGGGCCTCCACCCAGACAGGCCTGGAGACCCGCCCCCGGGGCCCGGGGCCACCTCCTCCTTGTGGCATGACTTCTGCCAAGTTACTTGGTTTCTTCAGGTGTCAGCTTTCTCACCAGCCACATCGGTGAATAGATTAAACATCTCACCCGAAAATGAGATTTGCGGAGGGGCCGGTCAGGTCGGGAAGCTCCCAGAGAAATGTGGTTCAGCCCCCCGTCTTCATCAAGGCTGCCTCTCTGCTTTTGTGGATGTGGGGGCCACGGAGTGGGTGGCAAGTATGAAGACCACACAGTGGCTTGCCTCCAGGCCGCCAGCCCCACTGCACGGCTGGCCTGTCCCCAGCTCTGTCCGGACGCTTTCCACCTCTCTGTCAGGATACCGTCACTGGGAAGAGGGAGCCTCACACCACTTTGTCCACAGCGTCCAGGCAGGTAAAGCTTGCCTAAAGGATGGCCCCTTGGGCCAGAGGGGACCCAGCAGGCCTCTTCCCCAGCAGTGGGGCAGCTCCCCGTGAGCCTCAGAGCCCATGTTCCACTTCTGTGGGACAGCAGGTATCCGGACAGATGATCTGGTAGATTTGTCTGCTTACCTGGAATTACCCGCTGTGGCCCAGAAGATGGGGAGCCTGGGAAAGTGGCCACGGCTTGGGCACACATGGAGGGCTGCTCAAGGCCCCATCAGCTTATCATTCACTAGAAGTTCCCTCTCCACCTATGACAAATGCCAGACTCCTCCCCATGACCTACACCGTCCTACCTCGGTGCCCCTGTGCCTCCCCACCCTCCTCTCCAGATACATTTCATAATGTGTCAGTTCCTTCTGACCACAGGGCCCTTGCACGTGCTGTTGCTGCTGCCTGGAATCCCTCTTGTCCTCCCCTCTCCACCCAGGTAAGTCTGTTTGCCCTTCCCGTCCTTCTAGTGCCAGCATGAACTTCTGATGCCTGAAAGGACATCTCCAAGTCCTAGCTCCCCAGTACCTGTGAAGGTGACCTTATTTGGAAATGGGGTTTTTGTAGCTGTAATCAAGTTACAAGTTATAATCAAGGATCACAACAGGAGATCATTCTGGATTTAGAAGTGATTGGGCTGCAAACCGATGACAAGGGTCCTTTTAAGAGACCGAAGAGGAGGCACAGACCTGGGGATGGAGGCAACATGGAGAGGTCGTCAGAGGTCGGAGGGATGAGTCTACCAGCCAAGGAACACCAAGGACCAGCAGCCGCCCCCAGAAGCCGAGAGAGGGGCCTGGAACAGCAGCATCTCGCTTGGAGCCTTTGGAGAGAACCCCCGCTGCCGACACGTTCGTCTCAGACTTCTTGCCCCCAGAGCTGGGAGAGAATCCATTTCTGTTGTTTCAAGCCATTCGGGTGGTTATAATTTGCCACAGTGGCCCCATGAAACTAGTAGAGTTGGAAAGCCTGCCCTACAGTCACAGCCGACCTGGTGTGCCCTGAGCACAGGGCCTCCCTGGGATACGGGACTTCCGGTGCCAGAGCCAGGACGGTCCCAGGTGAGGCGGGACACAGTCACTCCAGCTCCAGCCCGGTGGGGCCACGTTAGCCCCGTTTCCCATGCCCACAGCTCCCTGTGCCTCCCCGCAGCCCCTTCGACAGTTACAATTCAGTAACTAACTGTTTTATGACTGTTCATGCTGTCCTGGCCTCCCCACTGGAAAGTGAGCTTCTGGACACAAGAACTTCATCTGTCCCTGCCCCCCAGCAGCTAACACAACATCGTGGAAACAAGGTGCCCAATAAAGCTTTCTGGGGTGGATGAATGCCAACAAGCAGATTTAGGTTAGATGGGGATGTCCCAGGGCGTACAGTCAGGGAGGGCTGTATACAGTTGTATACAGCTCTGGGAGAGCGGGCAGCAACGACCAGGTTGTGTGGGAGGTGGTGAGCAGCTCATCCCTGGGAGCATTTAAGCATAGGTTGGTGGGATGCTGCGTGGCACAGCCTGCACTGGGTGAGAGCCACAACCAGCATTGTCTAAAGACCCCTCGAGTCCCAGGATTCTGTCGGGGCTTGTCCCAAGCACTAAAGACAGAACAATCATCAGGAGGAGGGGGCCCTGGGCACCCAGGAGCACAGAGTGAGGACACCAAGTGACAACAGTGGACTCGAAGGAGTTATTACAAGGGGAAAGGCAAAAGGAGAGTAGAAATAACCCTAACCGTAGTCAACATGTTTGGACCCATTTTTAAGGAGAGAGACAAAGGCAGCAGCAGGTTAACTGAACTCCCTTCACTTTGAATGTTAGAGCGGGGGTCATCACGTCCCCCTTGTGCTCACCATAGCGCACTGCCTAAAGCAAAATGGAAGTTTGTTTATTGACCGTGAAAACCCTGGGTACGTGCACAAGGGCCGGTGGCCCCAGTCTCAGAGATGCTCTTGCATTTTGCCGCTCTGCTTTATGAAGCCTCCAGGCACAAAGCCATTTCATGCCCACAGTAGCTGCTCGGGCGCCAGCCATCACGGCTCTATCCCAGCCGGAAGGGAGCAGGATAGGAAAGGGGGAAGCATACGCCTCTTTCTTTAGGATGCTTCCTGGGAGTTGCATTCCTAGGCACCATCATAATCAACGGTAGATGAAACAATACTTTGGAAGCCTTAGGTAAGTTTCCCCTTAAATTAATTAATCCCCCCAACATTAGTTTAGCACCTACTGCGTGCCACTGGCCTCTCTGCGTCTGTTCATCTTACAGATTTCTCCCAGCAGCCTCTGGGACAGGTACCAGCTCCACAGACGGAAAGAGGCTCAGAGACAGCAGACTTCCTGCAGCACCCCCCACGCCCAATGCCAGCCCCGGCTCCAGCCTGCCACCCCCCACTCCGGGCCGCCTGCCAGTCATGGCCACGCTGTCTTCCCACTTCATTTCCCTGGGTTTGCACTGTCTGGGATCACTCTGGAGGTGACCCCACAGAGGAGACACCGGGCAGGCCAACCGTGACTAAGCAGACGGCCTCCAGGGGACCCCTGCCTCTCCCATGGAGGCCAGCCTCTCGCAGAGGGGCCTCAGGATCTCCCCTGTCCCTGGACCAGTAGATCAGGCAGCTGGTTCCCCAGGGAAGCACCTGCACGGTTCTCCGGGTAGCCCCTCCTCTGTGCGGCTGTCTCAGACCTCCGGGTTCAAGCCCCCAGACCCCAGCCAGCTGGCACCCCACCAGAAGCTGACCTGTCCGCAGTCCATCCCCTCCTCTGAATGGTGAGCCCGAGAACCGACCCCCCATCAGTGTCCAGGACCCATGGCCGGTACTGAGCCCCTGGTACCCCGATGACACCAACCACAGCCAACATCCTGTCCCTTCTTTCCCTGCCATGGTTTGGAGCATTCCCTGGGTCCTCTGAAATCCAGGGACCCCTGCCATCCCCAAGTCCCGCTCGACCCCAAGACAATCAGCGTTACTGTCTAAAACCCTTGTAAGCTCCAAAGGTTCTTCTAACGCCTAGTCCGCTGCACCTAGACACCTCGTCTGTTGCAAAGCCCGCCAGGGCCCCGGACTGGGGACGGGCAGTGTCCCGGTTCTGTGTGCGAAAGCTTCGCGAGAGAACGGGGCTCCATCCAAACGGGGGTTCTGAACCCCACGGGACCAACCCAGGCAGCACCCAGTCTCCCACTGCCTGGCGGACGAGGACTTGGAATTAATTGTTTCTCCCCCAGTCGAGAGCAGAGAGGCCTCTGCAAGTGATGACTTGACTCTGTGACCAAATAAGGCAATATTACATTTCACTGTTTACAGCGGCCCGTGAAGCCGTGCGGCTCCGAGGGCACGGGGGAGAAATGCCGCTCGCCCTGAGCCTCTCTGTTCCCGACGCCCAATAACTCTGCCCACAGCCGGCTATCGCTTTCTTAGAGAAACAGCCACTCATCACTTACTACATACCCCGCCGGACTGGAGAGCTGACCCCGGCTGGCTTCCAGGCCGCCGGCGGGCAGGACCTGGCTTTGAATTCCCACCCCTGTGATTTAAAGGCCGGAGAGCCCAAAAGGTTTGATTGCAGGCTTTGGGCGAAAACAGAAGCACCTGGTATTTTTAGGGGGGGCGGGGCCGAGGGAGAGGAAGAGGGTCTCCAGCAGACACCCCCTCAACGGGGAGCCCGGCGCGGGCCTCGCTCGTGACCTGAGCCGAAATCAAGAGTCAGACGCTCAACCAACTGAGCCCCCAGAGTGGAATTCCCGAACCATGAGACCCTCGCTCTGCCCCGTACCCCTGCTCGCTGTCGGGAGCCCGGGCTGCTTCCTCTCTGCTCTCTGCCGCCGAGCGTCCCTTCCGGACAGCGCAGCTGCTCAGGAAATGTTCTCTGGAAAAGAGAATGAATGAAATGTATTACTGCGTCTCTCCCCATGGCAGTCTCTGACTCACCTCCCTCAAACCTCCTTTGAGGGGCACCGGCTGGCTCCATCGGTGGACAGTATGACTCTTGATCTCGGGGTTGTGGGTTCGAGCCCCACGTTGGGTGTGGAGATGACTTACAAATGAAATCTCAAAAAAAAAAATTTTTTTTTTTTCAGTGGAGCTGGGAGCAGGATGGGTTTATGGGGCCGAGAGAGCTGGGAGAGAGAGAGTAAAACTGTTGAGTCCATAGTTCATTTCCGGGGAGGGGAACAGCACCCAGTTCTCTGCTTTCCTGCCCTGACCCTTCCCTGAGGGTCCCCCTGCCCCACTGACTCAGAGCTTCCCCCACCCCCGGGGGGAGGCCTCCCCGCACTCACTCACCAGCCCCCCGGCCTGTCCACACCCTGCCATCCGTCCCCTGGTCAGGAGGGCCGTCGCTGTCGCTGGAACGCCAGATGTTCCACCGGAAGGGGGCACCGTCCACGTTCCTGGGGGATGAAGGAAATGTCCAGCGTTTTGAAGGAGCACGTCCCTGGGAGGCAGACCCGTCTGGTCTGAGATTGTCCTCCCTGTGACTTTGGCCAAGTCGCCCAACGACCGTCGATCTAACACATGCCACCTGCTTCCACACCAGTGACAAACCAGCCCAGGATCCTGGGCCTGGACACGCAGCCTGATGACCCAGAGAACAGCCAGCATCCGTTGCGCGCTCCGGTGTGCGCGGGACCCGTGCTCGGCATCTTCCTTGTGTGGCCTCGTTTAACCCCTGAACAGCCTGTGAGTCGGCCGAGGAAACAGAGCCCCCAAGGGGGGAAACGATTTACTCCATTTCCTCCTTGTTCTTTGCCAGGCCTCTCACCGGACAGCCACCTGTGGGGCCTCACCCCGCCCCCAGAGGGATGGGGACACAACTCAGCACTTGCAGGGGCGGGATGGTGTCCAGGGAGACGATGAATGTCAGGGGCCTGGCACCGCGTGGGAAACAGAGGAAGCACTTAGGGAACTGAAGGGACTGTCGCTGGTGCGGGCTGTGAAATGGGCCTACTCCTTCCGTGACTCTGACTTGACAGAGCTGAAGTCCTGTGGCCGAAGGGAGAGAGGGTCCCTGGGTGCCGACCCTCCCCTTCAGCAGACAACCCGACCGAGGCGGACCCTGATGGGACGGGTCTCCCAGGTCCCCTGTCGAGGCTGGCTGAGGCCAGGCCCGAGGGTCCTTGGGGATTCCAAGGAAGTGTCTGTGTGTTAATGATTAACCCACGATTGGCACCTGGTGGCCAGTCCTCTTGCCCCGCTGACTCATTTTGCAAACCTGCTCGCCCTGGGGAGTGGCCTCTGCCAACGTGCCTGAGATCCCAACGCAGAGCTGTTCTGGAACCTGCTGGGGAGCCGGCATCCACGAGAGGAGAGTGCGTGGTGGGGGCGCCCGGATGGAAGAGACCGCGCTGGACCCTTTGCTGACCAGTAAGGAGCCGCGGGGTCCACGGCGGGGTGGGGGTCCGGGGAGCGCCGTGCACTGCCAGCCCCGTCGGCCCAGGCTGGACACCCGCTCTGCCCTCTGGATCCCCATGCATGTGGCTTCTGGGCAGTGCCCAGGCCTGAGGCAGGGAGAGCACCCCCACGGTGGCAGGCCTGACCGGGGTCGGTTAAGGCAAGAAAACTTCCAGAAGGCAAGCGCCTCCTGAGAGCAGTAACCACAGGCCCCGGTTCTCGGCTCCAGCACTGTTGACATCTGGGGCTGGCCTGTCCCTCGTCGTGGGGCCGCCCTGTGCACTGTGGGACGATCGGCCTCGTCTCTGGTCTCTACCCCTTATAGGCAGGAGCATCCCACCCTCGGGCGTGACCACCCAGAAATGTCCCCCCACTGCCCGGTGTCTCTGGAGGGCCGCCCGCCCTGGTCCCCTGAGATCCCCCATACGGCCTGGATGGACTAGCTGCCTGAGGGGCTTCCTGCTGAGCCTTCAAGCCACAACACCCCTGAGCCTCGAGGGGCCCTACGAGGCGGCCATGATGCCAACGCTTTGGGGCCAGACCCCTACACTGGACCCAACTCGCACTTACCTGCTGGGCCACCTAGAGCCAGCTGCTCCCCCTCTCTGTGCTTGGTTCCCTCCTCGGTAAAACTGGACTATTAACAGTGTCGAGCCTGAAGGAAGGGCATGGCTCCTCCCAAGGGCTGTTTCGATCCCATATTACACAAAGCTGGGGCCCAGAGAGATGAAGCCACCACCTAGAGGGTCACCCGGCAGGTAGGGGCAGGGCCGTGGGGGTCCCCGCTGCCTCTCTCCAAGGCCTCCTCTCGTAATCACTGAGCCTTTTGCTGCCGTGGAAAGAAGGGACATGGTACCGGGACTGAGAATGAGGAGGCCAGCCCGCTCCCATCTGGGGCCTTGCCTCCGGTACGACGGGGAGTTTCGTTCTGGGCAACATGTACTGAGCAGCTACTGTCTGCACGCGGGGGCTCTCACGGGCATCCTGTCCCCACCCCACCTCCCCTCCTCCACACCCCCACTGCCCCTCCCCTCCCCCACAACACCCCCCCTCACCGGCTGGCCCGCATCCCTGCAGCTCAGGGAGGGAGAGCAGTGAGCTCCACATTCCCAGGCCATTAGTGTCCTGTCTGTGATTCTTAGAGGGAGACCCTGATGGGGGTGGGGGAAGGGGGGCCTCTGAGGCCCTTCCTGGCATCGGGGGCCAGCTGGGGACACGAGGGGCAGGGCAGAGGGCCTTTCTGGGACAGAGCCAACCTCTTATCTCATAGGAATTCAGCCGCCAAGTCTAAGACTTGGATCGGTCTGACCAGCCCCACCCTCTGTCCTGTGCTTAGTCCCGGAATGAATGAATGAATGAAGAGTGAATGAATGAATGAATGAACGGCTTCACGGCATCTCCACTGAATGGATGGGCGAGTGAACGGAGGAGGAAGCTTCCTTGGCTCCCTGGAGGGGACTCCAGCCAGGAGCAGGGGCGGAGGGGGTGGGCTCTGGGGGCCCCCACTCTGTGCTTCCCCTGCAGGGATCAGAGGCGGAGCCTATCGGGCAGCTCCCTCCCCGCAGGCTGCTCTGGCCAAGGCCGGAACCGCCCCCTCCAGCCCAGGAGTGACCCTTCGTCTCCAGGGCAGAGGGGGACAGAGTGAAGATTTGCAAAAATGAGTGAATTCGCTGGAAAAGGACTCGTTTTTATTTTTGGTTTGTTCTCCGAGTGCCGGAGAGTCAAGGCCGAGGGAGGAGGAATGTGAATTAGGCGTCGGATGTTTCCCGAGATGCCCTCGAAGAGCTACAGAGAGTTGCCAAGTGTTTGCGACCCCCACGCTGAGACGGTCTGAGGACCTGCTTCCCGCGAGGTAGTCCCCGGACGGCCACGCCAGCCAGAGCCGCGGTGACTCTGCTCTGCGGTCGGTCGGGGAGGCGGGCGCCCCGGGGGAGGGCCAGCCCGCGGCTCACACAGGAGGCAGGTTCCGGTCTAGGAATTCCGGGAAACGCTGCATTGTAGAGTGAATGCTTGAGCCATTCAGAAGCTGGAGGCAGGATGGAGAGGCTGCCCGAAACAGCTCCGGGCTGAGGGGACCCCGCTCCTCTGCGGGACGTGGGACGGCTGCAGGGCTCTGGGGGACGGGCCGGCCCTGACCAGGCGCAGAAATGCGGGGCTGGCAGTGAGAGGACACTCCCCTTCTCCAGAAGCGCCCAGAGTCCTGTGATTCCCTTTCCAGGGCCGGGTGTGGAGACTTTCTCCGAGGGTGGAGGCTGTGAAAGGTGGTCGGGGGTCCGCGGGGTCTGGTTTGCTGCCGGGGCTAGATCCCAGAGCTGGCTCTGCCTAGCTGGTGTGGCCTGGGGTGCGTCAACCTTTCAGCTCCCGACTTCCTCTTCTGCAAAATGGACCCCCCCCCCCCCGCCGAGAACTGGAAGGATGGAGGACACAGGGCAGCCTTTTCCGTGGTGAGGCTCAGCGTCTGATGTTGCTGGAAGGGCCTCCCTTTGGCTACTGCCCCATTTTGTTGTCAGACGGACATCCTAAGTATCTGACTCTACTGAGAAATCGTCCCTCTCGTCGCCAAGAGAAGCCACATAGGATCTCAGGACAAGGAGGAAGAGGCAGCTCAGAGTTTTGGGAGACCCGGCAGCAAGAAGGTGGCCGGAATGAGCTGGGTCATCCCCTCATCAGTCAGAGGAGGGGTCCCCAATGGGAGGTTCGGAATCACCATCAGAAGCAGTTTGGGGGAGGGGTGCTGCCATGGTCTCAGGGTCTCGAAAAAGGCTCTGGCAACAGGAAATGCAGACAACCAGGAGGAGGAGCCTTGGAGGGAGTGTCCTGTGGGGGCTTCTCTCTGCGGAGGGGAACCTGGCCCGGGGGACGTCACACATCAGAGCCAATGGGCCCGTGCACCCAGCTGTCCAGAGCCTGACTGGCAGGGGAGCGATTTCTCAGAGTCGGGTCAAGGAACCTGGTTCTTCCCGAGTCTTCAGGGAGGGGCAGGCAGAGCTGGGCTGACAGCAGCCCCGGTGGGGGGCGGCAAAGGCCTTCAAAGTGTGCCCAGCCTCATCGATCAGACCTCCCGTGAACTCGCTGGGCTACAGTCTTGGCTGGCCCTCGGAAGGCGAGGGCTATTTGCTTTAGCAATTATTTTAGGCAGCTTTGAAATGAAACGCTTATGTAAGTGGAGCTCAGTGACCTTGGACAGATCACGCCCCTCTCTGGGGCCCTTTCTTCATCTCTGTCATGATGAGGGACTTGCATAAACAGCCACCGTGAAGGGAAGGCCTCTGTTGGTTCTGCAGCAAGGGACAGAACAGTTATCTTTAAAAAGGTGAGAGTGACTTTCTCTCACTAAGGCAAGTCCAGTTGTAGGACTGTCAGGATCCCAGGACTGGTAGGGGGCTTCGTGAGGTCAACAGAGACCCAGGGTCCTTCTCTGAGGTTGCTCCACTGTGCTCAGTAAAGGCATCCACCTCATGACCCAAGATGGCTGCTTGAGCTCAAGCCGTCAAGTCTGCATTCCAGCACCAGAGGGAGAAAAGACATAGAAAGGCACTGTCCTCCCATGAACGTTCTTCATAAGCTTTCGTTCATTCTCACTGGCCCAAACCTAGTTCCACAGCTGCCATGAGTGGCAAAGGAGGCTGGGACATGCCAGCTTTGTTCGGGAGGTTATGTGACAGCTAAAAACTAGTTCTTTTAAGAGAAAGGCAAAAAGTGAACACTGGGGGACAACCGGCACTCCGTGGCATGGGTTCCAGAGGTTCCCCAGCCCTCGTACTGGCCAGGGACTTAGTTCTCCCCTCCTTCCTCGGAGCCTCGCTCTCTCATCTGTAGAATGGGCTGTTGGCCCCTGAGAGCTCGGCTATGGGTAAATGGCTCCCTGGAAGAGACAGGGGAGGCAAGCTGAGGGAAACCACTGGGGGGTCGGCCCGCTAGCGCCACGCCATCCCAGTCTACTGTGGGCAGAGTGAGCCATCACATTCAGCAGGTGCGGGGACATGTGGGGACACACCCAGTGGCCCCGGCAGGACACGGCGCGCTGTGAATGCACGACGCATCCAGTCACCAGGCGAATGGCCCGTGATCCCCGCCTTCACTGCCTGTGGAAACTGTGAAACCCTGAGATTCACATGACGCGTGTCATCTTCCTAGAGCCGTAAAACGATTCCCGACGACTGCCTCTTGTCACTTTCACACTGCGTCGTGATAAGATATTTCTGTGTAAACACGTCGTATCAACATTGACCTGGGATCCTGCCTCGGGATGGGGTTCGTAAATCCGAGAGGATTTCCTGCTCTTCCTCAGCATTCCCGAGAGAGTTAAGCTTGTTGCAAAAGTAGCAGCCGGCCGCCCTCAGGGCCTTTGCATGGCTGTCCCCTGGGCCCAGAACGGTCCTCCCCTGATGGCTGTACAGCTCCCCACCCTCCCGCCCTCAGGCCCACGGGCAGTCCCTTCCAAACCCCCGTCTGTGGCGGCTCTCTGTCCCTGCAGGCTGCGTCCTTTTTCCTCAAAAGCCCCCGCTCACGACATGATATCACTGCCTTTCCTCCTTCTCCTGCGTAGAAAGATCTCCTCCTTTGTGGCAAAGATTTTTCTAAAGCCCTATGCCCTCAGCACCTGAACCCACGCCAAGGAGCCGCTCGATAAATATTTATTGCCTAAAGTCCGCCACTTTTCTAAGTATTTTCAATGGGTCCTTGAAGACTCTGTTTAAGATAAAAAATACTTTTAATTCCCTGGTCTGGCAGCTATGGGGAGACGTTCCCCAGGGGGCGTAAGACGTCGGCCCACATGATCTTACTGGAGCGTCTGCTTTCTGGATCGTCCCTTGTTCTAAAACAGTTTTAAGTTAGCTTACCGAGATTTTTTTTTTTTTTTAAGATCGATGTATTTATTTTAGAAGGGGGCGGTGGAGAACGCGAGAGTGTGAGGAGGTGCGCAGAAGGACGGAGAGTCTCAAGCGGACGCCTCATGGAGCGCAGAGCCCGACGCGGGGCTCGGTCTCGTGACCCTGAGACCACGACCGAAGCTGAAACCAAGAGTCGGACTGCGCCCTCCCCCACACGGCGCCCCGTGTGGTTTGCTGAGATTTTAAAACTTCCACAAGAAACACAATGATTTAAGAGATTGTACAAACAAGGAGGCACAGGGACAATAAGGTTCTGGAAATAGGGCACGTGCGGAAGGGCCGCAGTGGGCCAGACACGGAGTGTCCTGCCCTGTCTTGCTCACCCGCTCTGCACGACAATGTGGGAGTGGGCGCCACACGGACCTCCATCTGACAAAGGGAGACAGAAGAGAAGCGCGCTTGCCCAATGTCGCCGAGCTGGCACAGGGCAGGGGCAGGGGGTGCGAGTCAGCAGGCTCTTAGCCCACGGGACCCCCCACCCCGCGCATTTGGCCCTGCACCCGATCGGAGAACGTGGGGCTCAACTGCGCGTGGCCCATCGCCCTAACCACCTGCTCTAGGCACCGCCCCAAGTTGTCCCCGAGACCCCCAGCAGCCAATCCTAAAAGGAAACGGGAACCGCAGCCCCATTCAGACCATCCACAAAACACGACCACGCCAGTGGCTCAGAAGGTAGATGCCTGAGACCGCGGGCTTCGGGGCACGAGGGCAGACGTCACTTTCTGGGGCTCCGGGCCCCTGGCTGCGAGCAGCAGCCCACCGTGCTTGTCTGGACCGTTGTCGCAAGATTCCCTGCCACGGCCCACAGCTGCCACAGCCCCTGACCGCGCCCCGCGGCCCGAGGCAGTCCTCGCCATGCCGTCTCTGGACCCAGGCCTGGTGCTCACGGGCAGGTCTGAGCGGCCACACCGGAGTCCTGTGACCTCGACCCCCGCCCCCAGGGAGCCGAAGCTGGAGGGCAGGCCACCACCTTACAGGAGAGGAGCTCCGTATCCCCCAGCATCACACCCAGGGGATCCCCGAGTGGGAAAGGGAGTTAGTGCCGGGCAGCCCTTCCCCGAAATGACCAAAGCCCACCCACCCTCCCTAAGGAGACCCCAGGAAGACCTGCTCTGGGGCCCACGGGCTCTCACAGTCTGGGAAGCTGCGGAGTGAGGAGCTGGTGTCTTTCTGTCTTTCCTGAGAGGAAGGAACTGAGCCAGACCCCAAAGGCAAGCTCCCGGACCTCCCTCTTGGGCCATTCGGGCTCCTTCAGCCCAGAGGCTCCTGGGTCCTGGGGGGCCCGGAAGGAAAGCCCCTCCTCCAGTCACTGGGAGCGCGCATGCCCGTCTTTCGGGGCTTCCTCGTGCATGTGGCAGCTGCGGGACACCCGCCCCGGGCCACGCGCTCTCCCGGACAGCTGCCCTAGACGGGCTCCCGAGCCCTTCCCCGCGAGCCGCTGGGGGCTGTCTACCAGCTGGGTGACTTGCGCCGCACGGCCGTCCGCGGGAAACCTCCTGGCTGGCAGGAGCACCACGCGCGCGATCGATGTGTTTGTTTTAGTTTGTCCTGCTGTGTTTGGTTTATCAAGCCGTCCGCATGGCCCGAGTCAAAGCCCTGATCCTTGGTGCGGCCTGAGCGTCGCTCCGTCCAGCCCCGGCGCCCTCGCCCCCAGCTAGGCCCGTGCACTGGGAGAAGGGCGGGGAAGGGGGAGATGCCCTTTATGTGTCTGCTTGTCACCCACTTGGCCGTCAGAACAGAGGACTGGCTGTCTGTCCCTCTGGCCTCTCCTGCGAGCGGAGGCTCCGGCTCCGAAGGCCGCAGCCCTCGCCTCTGGCCCGGCCTCCCCTGGTGCTATCGTGGGGGCGTCTCCTCGCCTCTGTTGATCCCCTGCCCTGACCCGAGCCTCTGTGAACCATCCTTTCATTACACCTGGTAGGGGCTAAATCGTGCCCCCAAACTCCTATGTTGAGAGTTCCAACCCCCGGCACCTGAGAACGTGGCTGAATCTGGACCTGGGGCCTTTACAGAGGGGAGCAAGGTGAGACGGGGTCACCAGGGTGGCCCTGATCCAGTGTGACCAGGGCCCTCGGCAGAAGAGGGGATCAGGACTCAGACACGCACAGAGGGACGAGCCCGTGAGGACACGGGGAGCACGGCTGTCCACACATGAAGAGGGAGGGCTCAGGGGACCCGCCCTGCCCGCACCTGCATCTCGGACATCGGCCTCCAGGACCGGGGACACCGAGCGTCTGTCGTGTGAGCCCCATCTGTAGCCCACTCTCCCCGGCTTCTCCGGGTCTGGGCAGAGCCATTGCCCAGAGTGGGAAGGCAGCACCCAGCTCCCTCACAATGCAATGAAATCTTTCGGGTTGAAGAGCCCAGGGGGGCTTGGGCACCAGCTGACCTGTCACGCGGACCCCGGAGCAGGTGATGATCTCAGAGTCCTGCCAGGCACACGTGCCCTGCGAGCCGACACCGCAGGAACAGTGAGTGCGCAGCGAAGGCTGAGCCGTGCCCAAGCGGGCCTGGTCCTGCAGAATCCTCCCCGGGCCCAGCACAGAGAGCCCAGCGCGCGAGCCCTGCAAGGCCACCTGGGCCTTAGGCAGAAGGACACACACCCGAGGTGAGCAGGGCGGCAGCAGGGTTATGCTCTCTGACCGGGGTGCGCCCGAGCAGCAGGCCAGCCCACCCTCCCCACTGGCCCAGCCCTGAGCCCTGAGGCCGCATTCGGAGACTTTAAAAGCAAATGTGTCCTCCGGGAGGCAGAAAGGTGGCCTAGGGACATGCATTTACCCTCATCTTTTCAGGGACACTGGAAGCCGACTCCTGGTCAGGCCTGTCCCCTGAGACGATGGTGGCTTTGTGGGCCCCACCGCCCTGGGCACCGCGGGCAGCAGGTCCTCCCGGCTCTGAGCCCTTTGGAGATAACTGAGCTGGATTTTTCCTTCTCAGATTCCCTCCCAAGGTCTGGGAAAGCCTTATCTCGGGAGCCCGGGGGAGAAGAGGTTTTGTGAGCTGTCTCGTCTCACAGTGCCGGTCATTTGCATACTGTGGCCAAGGGGGAAGGGAACCTGGCCAAGGGAGGCTCAAGGAGCCTGGCTAAGAGCGGCTGGAGGGACTACGGGGCAGGCGGGGGTCCCCAAGGGCAGCTAGACCTGGTGTTTTCTTTCCCTGGGAATCCCGGTCCCCCAACCCACACTGAAGAACAAGGTGAGGCCTGGGGACAAAACTGCTCTCCTGGGCAAAAACCCACAAGGACACCGAGGCCTCCCTTCCATTCTTAGGAGGGTCCGCCTTCCAGGCCATCTGATGGGCTGTTGTGCCAGGCAGGCTCCCCGATCAGATGACAGTGTCTCAAGTTTTTGTGGGCAAAGCACACAGCCTTAACAAGCAGACTCCCCAGGGGATGGCAGACCGACTTCTAGACTGTTCTTTCTTAACACCATGCTCTAGGTGAAGCCATCTTCCTGTCCCGAAGCGTTTTGTCGTCGACTTCGGGTCATTTCCACTGAGGGAAGGCAGCTCGCCTTTGACCTTTTGGGGGGAAAGAAACCGCCAGATGTGTTGAATTACAAAGGGACTTTCTATATAAATCTACCATCTTTGAACCACTTAAAAACATAGCCGGAACCCATAATCTCGCCTCTGGTTTATGGCCAAGAGCCTTGGCACTGGCGTTATTTACTCTGAAAAAAAAAAACCCCAAAAAACCCAGGCTGTGTATTCTTTGATGAGGCATTGAGCGTAAATATTTGCACCATTAATTAGAATCTGTTTAATTCCCAAAACTCGAGCAACAGGAGCGGCCTCTGAGGGTAAACAGGCCGCAGGATGTTAGTCATACCTGGAAGGCTGTGAGTGGAGCATCTCCCTCGGGCTCTCCGCCCACCTCATCCCACAAACAAACAAACAGGCGGAAGGTTGAGGACAGGCCAAGGAGCCCCAGCCGGATTTCGGACACAGCACATTAAAGGGCCTAAATAGAATGTTTTTCTATTGTTTCCATAGCCTTCTTATTGTCCGGGTCGTAATGTGTTGAGTCCACATTGGCATGGTGCGGTGGAAAGCGTTCTGGAGTCCACTAGAAGGTTCTAGAATCCACTGGGCAGCTGTGTGGATTCGGGCGAGTGGTTCTCGCGGCCAGGGTATCCGCTTCCTCTGCTGTCAGCGGGGACGAGAACCCAGGCCCCCTACAGTTGAGGCAGCACAGATGTCAAACAGCAGATGGGAGTCCCGCATGGCCCTGGCACCCACGAGCTCTGCGCCCGTGGCTGTTTCTCAGGCCACAGCGAGGCTCACAGAACCTCGCCATCCTGCAAAGAGGAGGCCGCTATTTCTGGCATCTCCCTGGATGCGGCCCCCCGCCACGGGTGTGCCGCAAACCTACTTTCAGTGCAAAGGGAACCAGTTCTAGGCGGCACAGAGACTTAGGCAGCGGGGCCCTGTGGCGCCCAGTATGGACACGGCTCAGTCTTCTTGGTCTCTCTTGGTCACTTGGAGTACGCCCCAGGCAAGTCTCGGCTTGGTACCAGGAGGCCCGCCGCTCCCTCCGGGCAAGAGGCAGGGGGAACGGGAAGGCTTGGGGTCTGAGGCAGAGAGAGGTTTGGCTTGGGAGCATGGAAAGTTCTGGAGACGGACGGTGGTGACAGCCACACAACAGTGTGTGTGCACTGAACGCCACAGAACTCTGCCCTCCGATGTGGCTAAGGGTACCTTTCATATTCTGTGCATTTTACCGTAATTAAAAAATAAAAGTAACAATGAAAAGGTTATTGAGAAGCGAGCTGGGTTGAAAAAAATAGGAAGGAGGATCCCGGGTCAGGCTCAGATCGGGGCATGGGATGGGCTGGCCGAGGTCTGGGCAACGTGGGGTTTCCAGCCTAGAGCCCAGGGCTCGGCACAGGCTCCGGGCTCCAGACCAGGCTATCTGGGTTCGAGTCCCGGGCCTGCACTCACACCCGTGTGCCTCCCGCGCTCTGAGCGTCGGGCTCCTCATCTGGAAGGGGGGATGGGACGGAAGGGACCACCGGGAGCTGATGCTTATCAAGCACTTGGAACGGGGCCCAGCACCCAGTAAGTGCTGTCTTAGTGCTTCATAAATAGACTCCCGAGGCGAGCGCAGGCGGGTGGCTCGCCGGGTCTGGGGGCCCCTCTGCTGGCTAAGCCCATGGACACCGACCCCCTCCGGAGGGCGACCCTCTGTGTCTGCCGTCGGGAGCCAAAGGGTGTCCGGAAGCCTGCGCTTCCTTCTCCCCAGCTGGGCTGGCTGCACCGCTCAGCCTTGCCCGGGACCCTCGGCTTTCATGAGGCTTTAACGGGACCCCCTTGGAAGCAGCCCCAACGTCCATCAGTGGGCACATGCGTCAACAAATGTGACAAAGCCGTACCACGGAATATCACTCAATCATGGAAGGGAGCGACGTTCTGATATATAACACGGATGAACCTCAAGAAAATTACAAAAAAGAAATCATGCGTGAACACCGTTAAGAAAAAAGAAACAGTGTGAGAGGAGCAGTGACCACAGGGATGTGGAAAGTCTAGGTCAGGGCCATCCACAGTGACCGGGAGCAGCCGTGGCTGAGGCTGGGGAGCGCAGTGGGGAGAGCTGCCATGAGGTGTGGGGCTCTACCGGGAGGGATGGAATGTTCTGGAACCAGACAGTGGCGAAGGTCGCACATCAAGAATGTACCAAACTGTCCACTTTGAAGTGGTTCATTTCATGTCATGTGGATTTCACCTCATCCCATTGTGTTTTTCTTTTTATCTTATCAAAAGCCTCACCCTGTCCTGCCGAGGGCAGCCCCCCAGATCCCTGGTCTGATCTGGCCACACCTTCTGCCTTGTCCCTCACCGGATGCCCCCACCTGCCAGGCCAGCCTGCTTCCTCCTGCTGCCCCAGCTCTGCGTCTCCTCCTGGCCTCTGCCCTAAAGGCCCCTCCATCCAGAGAAAGCCACCCTCCCTCAGGTCAGGGGCCACCGCCAGGCCCCAGCTTTGTTGGGAGCGACTCCCACCTCGTGGTCCTGCCTTCGTGACCCCAGCATGACACAGACAGCAGCAACCCTCCAAACCAGCCCCTACAACTCCCCAGGTTCTGGGCTGGAAGCTGGATCCTCTTTCAAGCTTTGCAAAACCTCTCGAAGAAGCAGCCTCTGCCAAGGTCCTCCCTGTAGAGACACAGAATGAGGTCCCAAGAAGCAACTGTCCGAGCCTGGGGTCCCAGTCCCTTTGTGATGCACTGTGAGGCCCCAGGCTTGTCCCTTCCAACGGCACACCAGCCCTGGGGCCAGGGCCTCCCTTGCTCATCGTACACCCCATCCCCCGCCAACCCCGAGTCGGGGCCCTACCCACAGCAGGTGCTCCAAGCCCCAGGTTGAACTGAGAACAGACTTTCTGAGATCACGTGAAGCCACTGTTTGAATGACCCATGGCCGTGTCTGTATTCAGCGGATGGATGACAGTGGGGACAGAATTTATGTGGCCTTCGGGTGTCTCCTGGCTTCTCCAAGGGTCCTCCTAGGAACTGCGGGGGATACACTGAGTTCTGCAGAGGGGTTGGCTTTAGGCGAGGTGACACTCAGCCAGTCAAGTGAGCTCAGGCTTCTGAACTGCTCCTGAGCGGCGTTTGGGAGCTGTGGAGACCCCAAGTGCTGCTGGCTTCAGTCATGGGCTTGTCCAGCGTCTCTGAGGAGGCCCCAGAGTCTCTAGTACGGCCCTCCTGTGTGATAAGACCCAGGCATCGGGGAGACCGGGCCTGTCCCAGCGGGCTGGGCCTCACCCTGCAAAGCCTATTTTAAACCTGGGCCAACCCCAGGGCAGGAGCACTGGCCCCGGCCTCACCGGGAGCTGCCTCCTCCACTGCCCTCCCCCCCTCACCGCCGAAAAGGGAAACCATGTCCCATAATTACAAGCATGGCGTGGCGTGATTATCCCCGTACCCTATAATCATGGCTGTGACAGAGGCGTGCCACCTCCCCACGCCAGTCCACTTGTCCGGCTCTGCTTTTGATGTAAACGTCTTCCCGACGCAGGCAGGGTGCTCCTGACTGCCGGGGCTCCGGCAAAATGGGCTGGGGGTGCCCTCGGGGCCCCTCCTCCCGGAGCACTCTCTGCCTGCTCAGACCCCGCGAGAGCCCCCCTTCTCCCCAGCCCTGCCATCCTCCTGGCACAGCACCGTGTACCAACCTCACAGCCGAAGCCAATCTTTGCAGAAATGAGCGAGTTCAGCTATTTACTAAAATATCTTTTTCAACTGGATTGGATCAAACATTGTTTTAAACAGTCTGGAGCTCCGGCCGGCTTTCCTGCATATGCTGGAGCCGGCCGAAGGGTTTCACATCAGAGCACAACTTAACCAGAGCCAAGGGGATGAAAAGAAGAAAAATAGCTTTAGCTGGAATGAATCAACATCTATTAATGGCTGTTTAACATATTTCTGCTAATAATAAGGCATTAAATAATGTGCATTTGAACGTTGGCTAAATATACAATAGGCCAGCCCTTCCCCCCCCCAGAAAGGTAAACAATGACGGCTAAAAATAGCTCTGGTACCTATTTACATTTTTCCCCCTGAGCTTTTTTGGTTTATAGTTCATGGTTCCAGGGGTTAGAACTCTAACATTTTCTCTGTGTATTTATACAACTGGGCTGGTGGTATGTACCACATTGGCCATCAGACTCTTCCAAGAAAAATGAGTCTTTATCTCCGCTCCTGCATGGTGGTGGTTTGGGCCAGAGGCAAAAGCTCTGCGAAGTCCGTGTGGCCCCAGCCAGGGCCCCGCACTGTCCTTGACTGCCATCCACTCTCCTCCGCCCCCCAGGGACAGACACCTGGGGTACCCAGCCCACACCTTTTGGAGCTTTCTGGAAGCTCCTCACGGGATGGGCCTTCAAATCCCACCCGGGGCCTCGCTCCCAGCTCAGTGCAGACTGCAAACAAGATAAATACTAAAGACCAGGGCAGGCGACCCTCCCTCCCAGGCTGGGAGGAGGAAGGTTTGACTCTCCTCTCTGTGCATAAGGCTTTGGGTAGGGGGAGCGGGGAAGAATGTTCGGCGGGACACATTTCCTTTCGGTTTTGCAGCTACTACCAGTGAGCGTTTCCACCCAGGGCAGGCCTGTGGGGTTCAGGGAGGGCAGGTCATCCTCAAGGATGCATAGATTCCTTGCCTGTGAACAAAGTTGGGCCCCTGGGGGTGCTGGGTCTCTCTCCACCTGAGGCCAGCCACAGCCAGTGGCTTGTGGGCTGTTACGTGGCAGGTGGTCTGCAGTTCTGGACCAGGCAGGAGCCTGGCTCCTCCTCTGGGTGCAAAGTGCACGACGACCTTCCAAAAGGCCAGGCTGCCCCCATCCTGCCACCACCCATGCCGTGGTCAGGGAGCAGCTTTCGCTGTTGGTCTAGGCCAGCTCTGCCCCAGAGTTTACTGTGTTTATGCCGGGGTGTCAGGGGTGTGGGCTCATGGCCACAGGAGGCGCCGAGCCTGCAACTCTCCCAGCTCACCACGGTGCCCGCATCTCTGCTGTCTGGGAGGGTGCCCAATCCTGCAGACCTTGCTTTCTAAACACAGGCAGGGCTGCAGAGTGACCCCTGCCCTCCCCACCCCCCCAGCCCTGAGCCGCCCTGGGGGGGGCGGTCAGAGCGCCCGCCCCTGCCAAGTTCTCTTTGCCTTGCCTAACTACAGTCCTCAAACCGCCGTAGCCCCTACTGGGGAAGGCTCACACTTTACCCAGATACCCAAGTTTGCACAGGCTGGGGATTCAAGCTCAGGCCAGGCACTTGCCCTGCAACCTCCGTATCTCCTTCCCATCCCTGGGCTTGCCTCCTCCTCTTGGGACAAATGGCCACAGTGATGAATTAGGGTCCCGCCGCCGGGGGGAGGGGCCGAGTACCCCCCACTGAGGCTGAACCCGGCCACCCACGCATCTGCGCAGGCGGTGCCCTTTCTCTCTGGGCTGGGTCTCTGCCCCCCCCACCCCGCCAGCACCCCTTCCCTGGGGCCCTCGCTGGGGGCGCCGCGCACGGCCCCCTGGGGCCCCACTGGCCGCCCCCGACTGATACGACGGTCCGGGCGGGTGGAGACGCGGCCGGTGGAGCAGGAGGCCGGGGGCGGGCCGGGCCCGCGGGCCGAGCGCCGAGGCTCTTCTCCAGCGTCCCGCGCCCGCGCGCGGTGTCCGGGTGGCGGCCGGGGCGTCGCGCTGCGCGCGGGGCGGGGCGAGGGCGGCGTCCGCAGGTAGCCCCGGGGGCGGGGAGGGCGGCGGGACCCCCAGCCCAAAAAGCCCAGGGGGAGGAGCGGCGCGGCGGCCGTGCGCGAGGGCGGCCAAGTTGGGCTCCGGCGCGCGCGGCTTCGTGTCCTGCGTCTCGGAGGAGGAGGAGGGGGACGGTCCCCTCCCAAGCTGGGCTCGACCCCCGGTCCTCGGAGCCGCCGAAGACCTCAGGGGGTGACTTTGTCGCCCCCTCTCCTGGACGCCGCGCGTCCGGGCGCACCGGAACCGGGCAGCTCAGCCGCGCCATGCTGGAGGGCGACATCGACCTCAAGGGGCTGTCCCCCAAGGAAGCCCCCGCAGCCCGTGAGTATCCGGGGGCAGCGGCGGGGCGCGGGGCAAGGGACCTTGAGCGCGGCGGCATTGGCGTCGTCGGGCGCCCTGGGACAGCCGCTTCCCCGGGACTGAGCGGCGCACGAGGGGCAGGAGGAGACGGGGAACCCCGGTGTCCGGCCCGGCCCAATGTTGCTCCCTGGTGAGGGGCGAGGGAGGGGGCCTTGGTCGGCGGCGGCAGGTCACTGGGGTCAGCCACGGACAAACAGACGGCAGACAGACCACCGGGGGCCTGGCCGGGCTGGGGGTTAGGCATCTGCCAGGCCGGCCGCGCGTCCCCAGTCCCGGGAGAGCATCTCCCAGCCGTGCGGCGTCCGCGCCCCGGCGGATGGAAGCTTTTCGGATGTTTTTACAGGCGCTATTAATACACATAATATTTCCGTGCTATTTTGGAGATTTATTTGCGATATAAAGTAACTCCTATGACTTGAAGTCATCATGGAAACTGCGGGGGGACTACGGGGGGGGGGACCTTGAGGCGGGGAGACAAATGAGGTCTGACCGGAGTTGGGAGGGGGAGTCCCTGACTTCCTGGGCCCCTCCCTGCGCATAAATCAGGACCCTGGATATTTTTATACCAATAATTTTAAAATAAATGACCCAAGCAGTGTTTCCTGGATGATTTTCCCTCCCAGTTCAGAGGTTATTGAATAAAGCCAGGAGCCAGCGGGACGGTGGCGGGGGCTCCGCTGCTGAGCCCCTCCCTCGGGGAGCGCCCTGGGTGGGAGAGTGTGCCCTGCAATCAGAATGCCCCTCGGAACTGGGAGCTGCTGACTATAGCATGGGAAGCTCTCCTTCTTACTCCTTCTCCTGGCCTCTCCTCCCCCAGCCCCACCCGGCAGCCCCTTTTTCTTTCTTTCTCTCTGGATTCCCATGGAGAAACTTACTGTGACGTCTGCTCCTGAAACAGCCCAGTTTGACTTCTTTAGAGAAGTGACACTGCATACTCCTCAAATTAATGGCTCAGGAGGAAGAGAGAGGGGCCCTGCCGGCCGGAGCGGGGTGCAGGAAGGGGATGGGGGTTCCTGGCCAGGCTGGCCCGCCGTCTCCAGTGGCCTCCTCGAGCTCCTGGGTGGACTTGATCCGTTCTGTAGGCAGCCAGTTACGGGAGCCCCGGACTCCTCTCACTGAGCTCTCACCTCCACCTGGGCACAGAATTCAGCACTGCACACACTTACTCCTTCATCCAACCCTATAAGGTGGGAGCGGAATCATCCCCATTGTACAGACAGAGAAACTGAGACCGTGCAGTCGGTGCATGCTGGTTCCAAGCCGAGAGCCGCTCCTGTGAGGCCTTGGCTGTCCCTTACCCCGTCGCAGGCAGAATCACCCACAAGCGGGTGCTCACCGAGGGCCTGCACCTTGGTCTCCATAGTGTTTAGGTGGGGGGATGGGCCGTATCTCAGCTGGGAGGTTCGAGAGAGCCCTGATGGGTCAGCTCTGAGGCACAGCGATGGTCTGGTCAGGTCGACTCTGCAGACTCCTCTCCTGCCCCGGGGCTGGGTGTGGAGGGAGGGTCTCCTTGCTTCCTCTGCTCCGGGCATCAGGGCTCACAGGAGTAAGACCTTGGGACCGGTGTCCCAACCTCCGTTCCTAGCTTGGCCCCTGCGTGCCTTGTCCCAGCGCAGCAGGCCTGCGAGAAACTGTGACAGACCCTCCCAGCGGCACGCCACTCTTAAGCTCTTTTGGTCATGAAGACCCAGAGGCTGCCGTTGGTACGTGCAGGCGAACCCCGCTTGGTCTGACCCGGAACCTCTTGCAGCGAGTGCCCAACGCGAGCCCCAGCTGTGCGGCCAGTTGCTGTGAGACTAGGGCCAATGTCCTTAACCACTCTGGGCCTTATCTGTGCATCTGGAGGGTGGTTGTGACGACACCTGACCCGGTAGCCTTTCCGCCTGGTGTTTCCGCTCCGCACGAGTACTGGTTCATGGTCACCCTCCCGCTCGCTGTCGTCACCCTAACTACAAGCTCCGGTTCATACAACCCAGTTGCAAAGTCGAACCTGGTGTTCTGTGACTTGTCTTGGGACCAGCCCATTCTTGCTTCCCTGGGGCGATCGATGCCCATGCTGCCTCCTTGAGCAACTCCCTCATTACTTACTCATGAGCTGTTTATTCATAAGCCCCTCCCACAAGGGCAGGTGGAGTTGGGGGAGGTGGAGGTGAGTATCCCCTCCCCTGGATCATGCCTGCCCCCCTCACTCCTGGGCATACCTCAGAACCCTGCTGGGATGTCCCGAGAGCCTGACCACACGGATGGCACGCTGGGCACAGCACAGAGGGAGGAAGGGAAGACGGAGGGAGGAGGAAGGGAAAGCAGGGGGGAGGGCAGATAGCCAAGATCACGGACCGGTCCCTTGCGTGCGAGGTACGTGAAACCCTGTTATGGTACCTTTGCTGCGTCACTCTCTCCGTGCACTGGACCCACTTACAGATGAGGAAACTGAGGCATGGAGACACTGTTGAAGGTCAAACAGCAGCTATGGGCCAGCGGCAGGGTGTGGATCCCAGGCAGCCAGGAGGGAAGGCCGAGTTGTCTCCTGCAGCTTGCGCTCGCCTGCTCGCCCAGCAGTTGAAAGCGCCTCCCAGGTGCCCGGCCCTCGTCCTGGGGGCTTGGGGACAACAGACAAAGGCACAGCCCTCATGAAGCTTTCTTGACCATGGGGGAGAAATATCCAATGTGTTCGCTGGCAATAAGTTCCACGAACACAGGGAGAGCAGGGAGGAGCCAAATAAGGGGGCAGCAGAGGGCGGCAGCGGGGGGCGGTGAGTGGGAGGATAAACAGGGTTCCGGGGATGCCCTCATTGATGATCACATGGGGACACCTACCTACCTGAATGGGGTGGGGGAAGGGCATTCTGGGAGCAGGAACGGCAGGTGCAAAGGATACCCGGAGCCAGGTTTCTGGTGCTGAGGGCGTGGGTTGGGGGAGGGGTCGGGCTCTGCGTGTGCGCTGCTCACGGAGCTGGCAGGAGTGGCCCACACGTCGGATGTGGGGCTGGGGGTCAGAGAAGCCTGAAGAGAGGGGCATGATTTTTGGAACAGGAAAAAACAGGTGTTTTTTTTTTCCAGAGTCGCGGGGGAGGAGGTAAGGGAATTGGGTTTGGGTTATTTTGTTTGGTTTTTGTTCTTTTAAACTGATGTTCAATATATACAACATTTCAATCGTCGTGAGGGTATATGGTCACCCATTACCTTCACAGTGTTGTGCAAGCGTCACCAACATTTCTAAAACTTGCTTTTATCGTCCCAAACAGAAACTGAGCACCTGTTCCGCAATAGGTCCCGCTTCCCCCAGCCCAGCCGCTGGTCACCGCCATCTCCCTCCCGCCTCGCGCCGTATGTGTCCTTCGGTGTCTGGTATATGACGCTTCACGTGCATTTCAAGGTTGATCCACGTCCTAGCGGATGTCAGACCCATTATGTTCCCTTGCAGGGAAACACCACAACTTGTGTACCTTGTGTCCGTCACGGACCCTCGAATTATTTGCACGCTTTAGCTGTTTGCAAATGGTGCTGCTATGAACATTTGCATGCAAGTTCCAGTTTGTGTCCCCGTTTTCAGTCCTTTTGGATGTTCACCTAGAAGGAGATAAGCTGGATCATGTCTTTAGCTTTTTGAGGAACCCCGAACTGTTTTCCTCGGGGGCTATACCATGTCACATTCCCACCAGCCGTGCACAGGGGAGTTCCAGTTTCTCCACATCCTCACCAGCACTTGTTATCTTGCTTTTTTTTTTTAACTGCAGTCATCCTAGTAGGTGTGAAATGCTGGTCCGTTGTTTGATTTGCAGTGACCTAATGACTAATGATGTGTGCATTTGTTCATTGGCTATTTGTATATAGTCTTTATTCAGTTCCCTTGCCTGTTTTTTTTTTAATGGGTTGTTTGTTTTTTCATTGTTGAATTATAGGAACTCTTTATATATTCTGGATGTTAAACCCTTACAGGTATATGATTTGCAAATATTTTCTTCTATCCTATAGACTGTCTTTACTTTCTCAGTAATGTTCTCTGATGTGCTCACACATAGAAAGAGTTTCTGTTCTGTGCTGTGGTACGACTAATAGAGGAACTATCTTGTACCATTGTAATTTGATGCACAGTTCACTTTGATTTGAACAGACATAGATGATCCTCCTTCTTTGGGCCAGTTACAGCGCCAGGGGCTGGATAACAGGATAGCCCGTACTTGCTTGCATGGAATTTATAGCCCATGTAGGTTTACATTGTGGAAGCTTCCTGATTTTGTCTAAGTAAGCTGTGTGTGAGAAGGATGGTCCATATCAGCAGCCCCACCCCCCTCACCTCTGAGCCATTGCCTTGGGCGGGGAGAAGGGGTTCAGCTCTCACTTCCCTTAGAGAACATCAGCAACAGATCAAGCTTAATGGATGGATGGGTGGGTGGATGGATGGATGGATTGGCAGGTAGATGGGTGGGGGGATGGGTGAGTAGATGGGTAGAAGGATGGATGGGTGGATGGATAGACAGGTAGACGGGTGTGTGGATGGATGGATGG
>JAHRIG010000093.1:2235442-2251262 GCA_020311275.1 Eira barbara | reverse complement strand
GATGGATAATGGGGGATGGATGGATGGATAGATGGATGGATGGATGAATCACAGATGATGGATGGCCGGTGATGGAGCGAATGGAACACACATTTACACTTGATTCAGTCACTCCAATTCCAGAAATGTATCCTAAGCACAGGTGACCATGGGAGAGATGGGGAGCGAAGTCAGCAGCTGGGCTCTATGCATTCAGGAACCTGCTGTGTGCTAGGCTATGGGCACGGGTAGGAAGTTAGCTGCAGGGAGAGGTGAGCTGGCGCAGGGACAAGAGGACATGGATAAGCACCACAGCTTGTCTCCGTGTAAGAACCAAAAACGCCGAGCGTAAGTCATCTCAAGAGGATTCTCCTCCCATAAACGTCACCTTTGGTTTCCTCATTGGTGGCAGTGCCTGCCCAGAGTTACTGCAGCTGCCCCCATTAACATGTATTGGGAGTTTTCATGGGTCTTCCATGGCCGAGGTTTCAAGGGGCCTTGGGTACCCACCATGGGAGGGGAAGGCGTTCTGGGCCAGAGGCCGTGAACTCAGGGCAGGACAAATGTGGGGGTCTGCTGGTGCTTTATGCCCCTGCCTGGGTGCAAACTGTTTTACAGACAAAAAAATGGAAGTGGGGTTGCCCCTCGGTCTACAACCACTTCCAATTCGGAAAATGGTTTGCTGATAATTAAAAGAGAAACGGTCTTTTTTCAGTAGCCCCTCCACGTGAATGTCATTAAAAACTAAGAAAATGCTCTCCAGGACGGGACAGATGCGTATAAAGTCGGCTGCAGGTGCTGCGGACGGAGAGGCTCTTTAAAGACGCGGACCGGCCCTCCTCTCACTCACGGGAACTTTCCATTGTGAAGTCTCTGGAGCTGGTCGCCTCATTTGATTGGTCAACACACTTGTGAATCGTGCACAAAATGAGAAGGGAGGGGAAGCCATGGCTTTATTTATAGAAACCTTATGTTTGCTATTCCTCAAAAAAATAAACACAGCCCACCTCACACTAAAAATATGCATCTGAAGATCAACAATGAGGCCATGTTTGGCCGACTCCATAGAGAAGTGGAGATTTCAAGCCGTAGGAATTTCTCACAGACGTTCTTAGAATAATCCCGGACGCTGTGCCAACGAGCATTTTTTTCATTAACATTTTAAGCGAATGGCCCCTCCTCCCTGACTCTGAAACTGGTACAGAAAAGCGTCATGCTCTGATGTATTAGTACAAGCTGTGTGACCTTTGCCAAGTTGCTTAACCTCTCTGAACTGCAATTTCTTTGTAGAATGAGCATCTACTTTCAGGGATGCTGCAAGGGGCAAACAAGGTAACGAATGCATGATGAGGTTCCGGGTACAAAAGAGATGCTCGGGACCTGGTGGCAATAATTATAATGTACCCAATGTACCCAGAGCGAGAATTTTTCTGTCACTGATTCCAATTCCACAAGTCAAGGGCAGCTCACAGACGTGCTGGTACAATTCCACCTCCCTTGGGACCACAAGGTTCAGCCTCTCCCAGCAGCACTGAAAGATGATGGGCCAGGATGAGAAGAAGCCAGGGCAGTCACACAAAAGACAGTCCTGTTGCTTCCTGCCTGGTCCTGCCGCGTGGACGTGACCCCTGGCCCCACCCCTTCCCAGCCGTGGGACCTTCGCTCCTCTGTAAATGGGGAAGTAGCGGCACCCCCATTAGTAGGGTTCAGCGACAAGCGACGAGCTGCGTGCACAAGCGTCCGGGGTACTCACACACAATCAGTCCTAGCCAGAATAATTATCCACACTATCGCATTTTATAAGCTCTCCCTCTCTCTTTCCACGTAACTGTGTTCCAGACCATGTCTGTTTTGTTTACCAACAGTTGCTGCCAACTTGTTCCCACCCTAGAAAGGGCCTTCAGCTCTTTTAATTGTGGAAAAAACCACATCGTGTGGAATCTGCCATCTTGACCATTGTCACGTGTGTGGTAGCAGCGACCGTGGACATATTATCCCGCTCCACGTTTCTAGAACGTTTCCTCTCGCAGAATGGAAGCTCTGCACCCACTGAACAGAAATACCTCCCCCCACCCCCAGCCCAGCCCTTGGAACCACCACTCCGTTTTTTTGTTCCTAACGGTTTGCGGACATTAGGTACCGCCTATAAGTGGAATCCTGCGGTGTGAGTCTTTCTGTGTCTGGTTCATTTCACTGAGCATCACGCCCTCAGGGCTCGCCCGCGTGGTAGCAGGTGTCAGATCGTCCTTCGTTTATGAGGCTGAATAACATTCCATCATGTGGATAGACCTCGTCTCCTCTATCCACTCATCCGCCAGTGGACACTGGGACTGCCTCCACTGCTTGGCTACTGGGAATAAGGCTGCAGTCAACATGGGTGTCCGAATCTGTCTTTGGGATCCTGCTTTCAGTTCTTTTGGGGTTGTATCCGTAAGTAGGATTGCTGGGTCATAGGGTAAGTCTATGTTTCATTTTTTGAGGAACAGCTGCACTGTGCTTGCCAGCGGCCACACCATTCTGGGTCCCCACCAGCCATGCACAAGGGCTCCGGGCTCCTTCCTCACTGATGCTCTATATTTTCTGGCATCTTGGCGGTATCTTTCCTCTCGGGCATGGGGTCATATCTGGCTGTGCATCCATATGATGCATATGCATGCTGGCCTCCGTAGCTCGTTTGGAGAAATGTCTCATCAGGTCCTTTGCCTGTTTTATGAATCAGACTTCTTGAGTTTTTGTTGTTGACTTGTAGGAGTTCTTTATATAACCTGGATACTAATCCTTTGCCAGATACTTGGGTTGCGCAATAGTCCCTGCCTGCCCCCCACCCCCCACCATTGTGTCACTTGCCATTTGCCACTTGCCATTGCTCTTGCGGCCTGTGCTTTTGGTGTCCCATCCTAGAAACCGTTGTGAAGTCGGTGTCATGAAGCTTTGCCGTGTGTTTTCTTCCAGGTCGTTTATAGTTTCGAGTCTTACGTTCAAGTCTTTGATCATTTTGAATTCATGTTTGGATACGGTGGTAGAGGAAGAGTCTGGGTTTACTCTTTGTATCCAGATGTCCAGTTTTCCTGACTTGTTTGTTGGAAACACTGTCCTTTCTTCACTGACGGGTCTCAGCTCTGCTGCTGAAGTTCATCCAATCGCCTCCATGAGGGTCATTTCTGGGCTCTTTGTTCTGTCTCTGTGGCCCGAGCATCTGTCTTGATGCCATTACCACACTGCGAGCTGTTAGCGCCTTCTGAAAGGTGTGGCATTTGTCCTTGTGTTTGGCAATATGTGCCCTCGAGCTGTTCCCACCTGCTTTCCAACCTTGTGCGAAGCAAGTGTCCTTTAGATTTGGTGGCTGGTGATGGCCATAGAGACCTTAGGAAGGGAGACAGTGCCAGTCCCAAGTGCTGTCCTAAGCACCGTCTGGGTCACTGTTCATCCTGGAACCTGTCCCAGCCAACCTCCCCCAACCCCTTTGGGAGCAGACACTGCCTCTAGGAAGCCCACGGGGATGCCACGCTTGGTGTCCATGTGCCACACATCTCACTGGGGGGACATCGAGGAACTGAAGGATGAGTGTGGCCCAGCCAGCATCCACAGTGAGATGAAGTCATGATCCAGGGGAGATTAGTTGTGGGCACAGGCACCCAGACAGTCCCCTTGGGGCTGGAAGCCACGGGTGTGCCCCACGCATGTCCCCACCTGTCTGGAAATGACATGACTTTGCAGGTTTTATTACTTACTTCTCTTAACACCCAGCAGAATTCATGCCAACTGGAGACCAAAGGACAGATGGCACGGTGGGGCGGTTTCCCTGCGTCACTGAGTGGGAGTCATGACAAGCGGGAGCTCACCCATCAGGGGGTCAGGGTGTGCTGCAGCCCTTGGGGCAGGGACCTCGTCCGAGCCAACTCCAAGCAGCCTGGGACATGGCAATGAGGCCCAGTAGCCCTTTCTCAGGACAGGTTAACATCTCTGCTAGAAGCTTCACCAGAAATTCCTTGCACCTGCTAGCAGAGCTCCAGGAGGCACACGGGGGACAGGTAGGGAAGTGGCAGCATCCGAGGTGGGGACAGGTGAGGACCAGCAATCATCAGCCTCCTCGGTGTGAGATGGGGCCGGAGAGAGGCCCTTGTCAGGGACTTGCTCAGGAAGCTGGTGCAGGCACACAAACCCCATAAACCCCATCCCAGAGGACAGTCCTGCTGGCTCGTGGACTGTCTGGAAGATCCCAGAAGAACGGCCACAGCTCGTGTGGGCAGGGCAGGGTCCCCCTGAGGCCTCTCTCCTCGTGTGCGGATGGCTGTGCTCCCCCTGCATCCTCATGGGGTTGTACCTCCATGTGTGTCCTTGTCCTGATCCCCTCTTCTCGTAAGGATCCCAGTCCCATGGGATCATGGCCATGCCGGTGACCCTGTTTTACCTAGTTTGTCTCCGCAAAGACCTTACCTCTAAACATCCACCTTCTGCAGTGCTGGGGTCCGGACTCTACCATAGACGTTTGGGGAACACAGCTCAGCCATAGCAGGGAGCTCTCATGTCCCCCGAGCTGCCCAGGAACCCCAGCTGCTCTCCCATGAACCCAGCATCCCCACACCCACCTGCCCAGCACTGCTCCTTGAGGCACGTGGTTTCGAGGAGGCTGCAGAGCTCACTCTGCCCTGCACGGCCCGCAGATGAGGCCCCTGCTCCGATCTCTGCGTCCCAGGCCTGTCTGACCATCACCTGCGCTTGTAATGAGCGTCATTCCCCTCACGTAGCGTGACAGATCCCCGGGAACAGAGGCAGTCTGTCCGGCTCTCTGCCACACTCCCGGTGCCTCGACGTGTGTCTGCACACAGTAGGAGCTCTAGTAGGAATTAGCTGGGCAGAAACGTACAGGAAGGGCATTCCAAGCAGAGGGAACAGCATGCACAGAGCCCTGGAGGCAGGGAGACCAGATGGAGAAGCGGGAAGGTATGGATTCTGGCTGGAGTAGAGCAGGTGAGGGACGATGGCTGGGTGGGACATGACCTTCGGGAGTCCCACGGGGTCGGAACACTGAGAGCCTGGTAAACTAGGTGCTGGGTTTGGGACCCTCCCCACTCCTGCCCATCCGACCCTGCATCTTACAGAGGGGCACCTGCCGTGTGCGGGCCGCACACACACCCGGGGCCCAAGGACCAGAGTCTCCCCCCGTCCCCTCTCTGGTGCCGGGGACATGTCCTCCATCCATTTTCAAAAAATCATTTTTTCCCCTTTCCATGTAGCTGGAAGGCCTTCTAAGGCAATACATCACAGTTAGCAGTATTTTTTAGGTGTTTCCAAATTTTAGCACTTTAAAAGCATAAATATTTAAAGAAGTCCACCATTTGCCTCATCGATGAAAGCCTCGGAGATGTATTCTTAGATCATTTCCTAAAAATCAGCAGACCTCAGAACACTGACTCATTGCTGCAGTGTTCACACACCTCAGAGCTTTGGTAGATGGCTACAATAACACAGTTGTAAGCAGAATTGTTGCTGTGGGAGATGTTTTTACTGGGGATTGACGTCCACCCATCTATCCATTAGTTCATAAATGCATCCATTCATTCATCATCCATCCGTCCGTTCAGCCGTCCACCCACCTGCCCACCTACACATCCATCCGACAACCATCCACCAGTCCAACCACCCACCCATCCATCCGTCCATCCATCCACCCACCCACCCATCTCTCCACCCCGCCATCCACTCACCCATCCATCCATCCATCTGTGCATCCATCCATCATCCATCCATCCATCCATCATCCACTCACCCATCCATCCATCCATCCATCCACGCATCCATCCATCACGCATCCATCATCCATCCATCCATCCATCCATCATCCAGCCAGCCAGCCAGCCAGCCATCTATCCACCCTGCCATCCACTCACCCATCCATCCCCCCACCCACCTACCTGCCCACCCACACATCCATCCATCCATCCATCCATCCATCCTGTCATTCACAATAGGCACTCTGGTCCCCATGGAGAACAAGACAAGTCCTTGCCCTCAGAGAGTTCATGGTCTAGTAGGGAAGACAGACAGTAGGCAGCAATATTTCATTTATTTCCAACTTGGATGGGTGCAGCGAAGGAAAAGTCAGGTGCTTTGAGAGTTTACCAGCTTGGGATCAGGAAGATTTCTGCATGGAAAAAAACATGGTTAAGCTGGAACCTGAAGGACTGGTAGGAGTTTGCCAGGCAAAAAGGTGAGAAAGTGTTTTAGGCAGAGGGACCAATAAGTGCAAAGGCACTGAGGCGCGAGAAGGACTCAGCGTGTTCAAACAGCTGAGACAAAGTCAGTAGCTGTGGCCATGGGGTCCAAAGCTGGAGAGGCCAACGGGGGCTCCATTGTGCTGGTTTTTCAAGACCACACTGTGAATGTGACCCTAGGAACAGGTGGGAAGCCAGAGAAGGATCGCAAACAGAAGAGGACTGTAACCAGTTTTGCCTTCTTTTTTTTTTTTTTTAATTTTTCATTTATTTATTTATTTGACAGACAGAGATCACAAGTAGACAGAGAGGCAGGCAGAGAGAGAGAGGAGGAAGTAGGCTCCCCACCGAGCAGAGAGCCCGATGTGGTGCTCGATCCCAGGACCCTGGGACCATGACCCGAGCCGAAGGCAGAGGCCTTAACCCACTGAGCCACCCAGGCGCCCCCCAGTTTTGCCTTCTTAAATCGAGTTTGTGTCAAACATGCCACACATGGGGAAAAGTACACACATCCAGGTACACACACAGGGGTCAGCTTGGGCCACCACAAGAGCGGGCAGTTTGAACAACACGCACTTATCGTCTCCGAACCCCGGAGGCTGCACTCTGAGCTCCGGATCCACAGGGATCGGGGTCTGGCGAGGCCTCTCCTGCGGATGGCCGCCTTCCCGCCCAGTGCCCCCGTGGCCTTCCTGCCCACGTGTGCGGAGCCCGAGCTCCCTCTTCTTACAAGGACGGCTGTCCTCCGGATGAGGGCCCAATGCTTTTCGCCTCATTTAGACTTAATTTCTTCCGGAAAGACTCTTACCTCCAAGTGCAGTCGCCCTGGGTGTCTGTGCTTCGGTGTGTGAATGAATCCGTGGGGACCCAATTCCGTCCATAGCTGGACAGCTCGGCGGAGCTTCGCAGAGTAAACAGGCCCCTGTAACTGGCACTCGGACAAAGGACAGGCACGGGACGCCTCTTCGTGACCCCTCCCAGCCCCCGCTGCCCCCAAACCGTGCCCTCTAGCGCCACGGAGAGGTTTGCCCGTTTTTTTAAACTGGATGCCCGTGGAACCGTGCGCAACACCCTCTCTGGCATCTGGTTTCTTCCATGTCGGGTCTGTGCACCCATGTAGCTCTGTATCATGCAGTTCAAGTCATTCCCGTGTGGTGCCTTTGTGCCACCCAGCGTGGTGTGCCCATCCTGCTGCAGGGGCCGCACCGCCGGGGCCATCGGGAGCGGAGTGGTCTGGTCACACCCCTGTGGCTCCTTTGGTGAGCGCGGGCATTGTCTCCGGCAGGTGCACGCCCAGGAGGAGACCCGCCGGGTCCAGTCCCAGGCGGAGCTCTAGTGCGTTATGCCTTGACGCTTTCCCCCAAATCTCCACATCAGCACCGTAAGAACGTTCCAGATGCTCTGTTGTCCACACCACCTCGTTGTCATCTTAAAGATCACTTTGGCGACTGCAAGGAGACAGGGGGCCAGGATGGGGAGGCTAGAGTTGGGGCTGACCTGGGAGTCCAGAGGAGAGGGGGTGGTGGCCCAGGGGACCCAGACACGTGGGCCGATGGCAGTTGGCAAGCCTCATGCCCCTGGCTCCGCGTGCCTAACTCCACAAGCAGGCCCGCTGCCCCGGAGGAGGTGTGAGCCGTTCTCCGGCCCCTGTGTGCTTTCGCTGTCCATTCCTGGAGCCGCCGGTGGGGCTTTTGTTGTTGTTGGGACTGTTTTCTTAAAATCCTCACGCCAAGGAGGAAAATGCAGGTTCAATGCCAGTGAGTTTGTTTCTTGGAAATTTTTTCCTGTCCTTTTTGGCCCAATTGCTAGATACTGATTTACTGAGGACTTCCTATGGCCATGTTTGGAGAATCCAGGGGACGAACTGTGCCCCCTGCCCTGAAGGGTGCCGTCATCCAGAGGGGCACCAGGGTGTGGCCCCTCCAAGTTCAGAAGCATCTCCGTGTGTTTCCCTACGGCTGCCGAGGGAGAGGACTGTGTTCTTGGTGCTTCTGAGGGTGGATGGGACCTCACTCGCTGCTCCGCATGCGGAGCCTACCGTGGCTCTGGCTCCTTGCAGCGCCTGACCGCGGGTCCCCACACGGCTCAACGGGCCACCTGGACACCGATCGCTGTCTTTGCTCAAGTCCCACCTCCCCGGCTCCGCTGACCTCTGTCAGAGCTCACTGCCTCTGCCACTGGCTTGCCACGGAAAGATGAGAGCATTGGCCGTTTGTGATGCCCTTGGTCTCTGGGATGCAGAAATCCTGGGAGAGGGGACAAGGCAGGGACCAGACGACCCCACCAAGCTCAGGAGACATGTTCACAGCCCCACAGCCGAGAAGACCCCTCCAGGGACAGGTGGTCCCTTGTCCCTTCTTGTGAGGTGGTGGGAGGGTGACAGAATGTCACCTCGGAGCGGTCTGCTCTAGTGAGACCGGTTCAGGAGAAAGGGCTCTGTTTCACGGCGCCTCCGGTTTGCACATTCACAAAAATAAGACGGTGCAGAGGAGAGGGCTCTGGGGAGCAGTGAGTCATAGGAAATCGCAATTGTCTGTCTGTGCCTTTGCCCCTGGATTTGGAGACAGAGTGAGGAGGAAGTGGTCTAAGCCCCCGTCTCTCTGCCTTACTTCTGTGTCTTGATTTCTTACGGAGGGTGGACCCAGGATGCTGAGGGTGGAAAATGGTACGAGAGAGAAAACTAGGACGCTCTCGGGCCCTGGCCTGCTACCTCTGTGCCCGGAGCTCCGGGGGGAGCAGGGTGCCTGCAGACGGCAGCCTCATTTGTGCTCCTGGACAATTTTCTGCCGGGGCCGCCAGCCCTGTAGAAAATTGGGGGGGTGGGTGTCAAGGCCTAGAACAGACTGGCCGTGCCCCGGACCCCGCGGGCAAAGGAGAAATGGGGGGAGCCAGCTTCTGGCTTCTGGCTTTGGGCACATTCTCTTAGCAATGGCCCTGGCTGCCCATCCCCGGGCCACCCCATCCCGAGGCACCCTGCCCTGCTTTCTCACTGCCTCTCGCACCGCACACCGCATTTCCCGCCTTTCTCCTCCACCGCGAGGCAAGCCACTGCAGGCAAGGGTTTTGTCCGCTGCGCTCACTGCCTGGTCCCTGGACCATCCTCCAAGCCCATCCAGCCCTCCCCAGCGAGCGCGCCGACGCGTCCCCAGGGCACCTTAGGTCCTGATGCGGGCGGCGGGGGGGCCTCGCCAGGGCTGGACCAGGGCCAAGTGCCCGGCCGCGCTCTCTCCCCTGTTCGTCTCCCCACCCCAGCGGCACAGCCCAGCACCTACACGGCAAGTCATAAAAGCAAACTCTTGGGGGCCAAAGGAGATTCTCTGAGAGCTCTGAGTCTGTTTCCCACTTCAGTGAAGGCCTTTCCGTATAAAAGCACGTGCCTCCGCGCCCGGCTAAGCACTCTGATCCTTCACGCCCCTCGGGACACGCCAGCTCCAGGACTCACGCCGTGGCACCCAGCCTGGCTGCACCACGTGCAGGTCTGTCCAGAGCGAAGATGCGGGGTTCTGCCCATGGAACCATTCAGTGCTGTTGCGTGGCAGCGCGTGAGTGTGTGGCAGGGAGACCTGTCCTCACCTGGGAGCTGGGAGGGCTTCCTGGAAGAGGTGTGCCATTGCCATTCATGCATTTATCCATTCATTTGACAAACACTGAGAGCGTGTTCGGAGACAGACCTACGCAGGCTTGTGTGGCAGACCTCAAGGCAGGGATTGAAACAGTGTGCCCCTTCTCATGCACTTCGAGACGCAGAGGACAACAAGCAGCCTCCCCCCCGCCCGCCCACCCACGGGCATAACATGTGAGGCGTGTCCTGGGGGAAAATAAAGCAGGGACACTGGTAAGTTCAAGGAGCAGAACCCAGCACTCCGGCGGGAAGGACTCATTCCTTCTCCCCCAGCCCAGCCCACCCCACTGCTCCTTCTAACCTGCTCTGGGTGTGCTGGAGCCCTGCTCACACCCGCTCACACCCGCTCACAGCTGCGAACACCTCTCTCACCCGCTCACACCCTCTCATAGCCCCTTCACACCCCTACGCACCAGCTCACACCAGCTCACACCCCACACACCTCTCACACCTTCTCATACCCTCCTCACACCTCCTCAGACCCATTCACACCCCTTTGCACTGGCTCACATCTGCTCATACCTCTCACACCTACATACATCCCTCGCACCAGCTCACACCTCCTCATACCCTCTCACACCCGCACACATCCCTTCACACCTGCTGACATCTCTCACGCTGCTCACACCCCTCACACCAGCTCACACCCACTCACATCTCACACCTGCTCACACCTCTCCCACCCACACTCCCCTTCACACCTGTGCACACCTGTTCACGCTTGTGCACACCTCTCACACCCACTCATACCAGCTCGCACCTGCCCACGCGAGCCAGAGGTGTGCTTCCCTTTCCATCTTGGGGTTCAGCGACATCACAGCGGTAGCCGGGACCCTGCTGTGGGGGGTGAGGGTGCGTGGGCCACAGCGAACAGCGAACCTGCGCGACTCGCTCTGATTTGTTGTTTGCGTTCTGCAGAGCTGGGCCTCCCAGCCCTGGGGTAACTCTAGAGCGGGTCCCATGACTCTCTGGTCACTGTCATAATAAAAGCTTTCCCAGCCACGTTTAGTCACAAAAACTGGTCTCAGGAGGATAACTCGAATGTCCAGTCCCACGTAAGACTTTGCTTAAAGGCATGTTTTCCTTTCACCAGCCGGCCGGCCTCGGGCTGGAGGCCTGGGTGTGGGAGGGGCGGCTGCCTTCCCTCCCTCCCGCCGTGTTTGTCTCCCTCTCCCCACCCCGCCCTGGGCCCCCGGGACCCCTCAGGACTGGGCTGAGCGGGGTGGGTTGGGGCGTCGCCCAGCTGAACTTGTAATCTCCCGCCGGCTGCCTGTTTGAAGCCGACTCTTTTGCGGGTGCTTCTGTGGGTTTGGCAGACCCAGTCATAACGAGAACATCCCGCTCGGACCCCACCCCCACCGCCACCCCGAGCATCAGCGATGATGGTAACACACAGGATCCCGTCACTCCGGGCAGGCTCCCTCCCAAAGGCCCACTTCCCGTCCCTGGCAACCTGACCCCCTTGCCCTCTCCACTCCCATGTTCACGATCAGTGGGGGACGGTCCCCACTCAGCAAAGCCAATTTCTGAGCGCACGTGGGTCACCCCAAGCGCCCCGAGACTCCCTGGGTGTCCCCTGAGCCTCGGGCAAGGAGAGGCGCCCTTCCCGCGTCAACGTTCTCCCGAGAAATGCTCCTCTCTGGTCACGTTATTTTCGTCTCTGCTGCAGCCTTGAGCTTGGTGGCCGGCTCAGGGTCACCGTGTTGGCGCTGGTCACCTTCTCGGTGAGGGTCACTAGCCTCGATCAGAACTGGCCACCAAACAAATGATTCTCCACGCAGAGAACGAAGGCAAGAGCCGCCTCTGCTGGAAAAACATGCCGGCTCGTTAGTGCGCGTGGGGCGTGATGTTTGCAAGTGCCGCCAGCCGTTCTCCTCGGGAAGCCTTCCCTGGGGCCGGGCATCATGCTGAGCACACCCTTTGCAGACGAATTGCGTGTTAGCACCCAGGGATGCGCGCCCAGGGGGAGTGTGGTTTATTTTTCAGAGAAGTAAGATGACCTGCCCAAGCTCCCCCAGCTGCTAAGGGGGAGCAGGATTCGAACCCCGATCTTCCTAATTCTCAAGTCAGTGCCTAGCGTCACTGCGTCGCCATAGAATTACGCAGAAAAGAAAAAAAAACAAACACCGATCTGCAAAAAGATCAAGAAAGATGATGGAACTTTACAATGTGCCGGACACCGTTGTCCCACTCGAGGCCGGGGCTCTGGGCTTCGACGGGACTTTCAAGTATCCACGTTTCTCGTCTGGCCCGGCCGTGCCCAAGGCCCCGTGGGCCTTGCCCGGTGCTGCTTCGACCTATATTTTCACCTCCCCCCCATTTCTTTTTTAAGCATACAGATTTCAGTTTTTAGAAAAAAGAAGGGTTTTTTTTTTGTTTGTTTGTTTGTTTGTTTTTTAGCTCTATCAGAAGAGATTTAACTGAGACAGAATGGAAAACAAAGTATATTTTAAAATAAACCAACCCCTGGGTTCACATTCTCCCCCGGAACCTCGGTCCATTTAAAGCAGCGTTGTTATTTTTAATGCGTCCGCTTCCTCGGCTCCCTCGGTTTTCCCATGTCGATCGGCAGAGAAATCCCAGTGGTGAGATTTATTAAGTGTGGGCCAGTGGCCGGGCGAGGCCTCAGGAGCCGGGCTCTTGCCCAGGAGGGCTCCAGGGACGCGGGGTGGGCATCTGTAAAATCGTGACCCTGCGCCCCACGGGCCGTCCCGCCCTGGCCGGGCCATGGAGCCCGCCGCTTCCCAGTGCGTTGACGTGGAGAGGCGGGAGCGTGTGAACTGGATCCCGGAGAGCACTTGGAGTATTTTAAACCGAGCTGCCATCACATGAGAGTTTGTTGCCCCAAAGACGGGAATGTCAAAAAAACAAAAACAAAACCAGGGAGACAGACCCGAGAGCAGGTGTGTTACTCTGTGTTCTTAACAAGCCGGACGGAGAGAACGCTGCTTCTTCCCCCCAAAATCTCCTCCTCCTCCTCTCCCCACTTCCTGTCCCTCTGACATTTCGTTTCGTGGCAGAACAGCCAGAGATAAACAAGGGTTTCTGAGACTGGCAGGTGGATGGCCGGGTGGGAGGGGGCAGGGGCGAGGCATCAGCTAGCCCTCTGGGAGCCGTCCAGGTGGGCTCCTCTTCTCTCTTAGCCTCTCCGTTTTAACTAAAAGACTATTCTCCAGTTTAAAAACAAAAGCAAACCCACGAGGGTAGGGACTTGGTCTGGCCTCTGAGGAGGTGGCTCTCGTATCCCCAGCACCCATAGCAGAGGTTGGCACACAGTAGGTGCCGGATAAGCACTCAGCACATGCGCGACTGCGTGAGCGCGTCACTGGCAGGGTCCTCTCCTCCATTCTTCCCCCCACGCTGGGACCCGTCCGCACTTAGAGGGCACAGCAGGCAGGAGAACAGCCTCCCAGAGAGGCCCACGTCCCAATCCCTAGAAGCCGAGAAGACCTTACGTCTACGTGTCAAGGAGAAATCAAAGTTGCAGATGGAATGAAGGTTGATCCACAGCTGACCCCGAGAGGGGAGCTCGTTCTGGGTGATGCAGGGGACCTCACGGGGTCCTTAATGGTAGAAGAAGGAGGCAGGGAGGTCGGAGCCAGAGAAGTCACGGTGACCGTGGAGAAGGACCCCGAGCGGAGAGGGGCGGGTGGTCTCTAGAAGCTGGGAAAGGCCAGGAGACAGTGTCCCCTCGAGCCCGCACAAAGAACACGGCCCTGCCGATGCCTGCATGTGGTCTGACGAGACCCATTCCAGACTTCTGACTTCCAGAACTGTAAGATACTGAATGTGTGCTGTTTTCGGCCATGAAGTTTCTGGTGACTCATTCCAGCAGTCCCAGGAAACTCAATAGGAATTGGGGGCAAGGGGTTCCAAGGCTCCACGGTCCTGTGTCTTTTGGCGCCGATTTCCCGCTCCCAGGAGAAAGGCAGCCCCAGCCTCTGGCCTCTGGAACTGACCAGCTTGTGGGGGTCTGGATTAAACCAAGTGGCCTCAACATCTTCACTGCCCGTCTTCTCGGAGGCTGGGATAAGTGAGGGGCGCCCAAAGGATGGGTGCAGTGCAGCCTTTCCTGAACTTCGGGGACTGGGCGCGCAGTGGGCACTTTGTTTTCCAGCAGGGGTGGGATTGGACCCAGCGCTGAGATGGCCCAGTCACTGCCGGCGTCCAGGCTTGGAGAGGTTGGCTTTTGTTCTGTTCCGGTTTCGGAGTCACAGACTCGCGCCCAGACTGCAAGACGACCTGTCTGGGAAGATCTGTTTATTTTAAGAAATGCCAAATATTTAAACCATCGCTAAATGGCTTAAAATAATAAAGGCTCTGTTAATGAACTCATGGAGAACTTTGCTTCCCAGAATCTGCATAGGAGTGTGTGTCTCTCCCAAGCCATCTGGGGGCCCGGAGAGGAAGGGCGAGGAAGAAATCTGGGCCGTGGTTAAAACTTGTGCTTTAAATCTGGGGGAGTTCACCAGGCAGACCCTGAGCAAGAGAATCCAGGTGGTTCAGTGTAACCCATTCAAGAACGTTTGGGTTATAAGTGACAGAAAACCTAACCAGCTTCAGGCTTAGCTGGATCCAGGGACTCGATGTCTCTAGAGTTTCATTGTTCTCCATCTCGTGGCTCTTCTGTTCTTTGGGCTGGGCCCACCCTCAGGCAAACTCTCTCTCGGTGGCCACATGACAGGTATACCTTTTAGTCTCTACCCTTTGTGGCCCCAGTGGACAGAAAGCACTTGTCCCCAGGGCTCTCCTACCGAGAGTTCCAGGGTCAGCTCTGATTGTCCTGATGTGGGTCTGTGGCCATCCGTAGGTGAGTCACTATGGCCTAGTCACTGTGACTGAGCAGAGGCGGTCTGCTTCTGAACCACGTGGACCAAGAGAGGATGCTGGTCATTCCTCAAGGAAAACCAGAGTGCCAAAACAGAAGTCAGAAATGGAAGCTGGGCAGAGGACCGTCATGTTGTGGGTGGGGCCCACCCCATAGACAATAGCTCCTCTTCAAGGGGTTCCTCTGTGAAACTCAGTGAAACATCCACAAGGGCCAGGACTTCTCTCACCTGACAGGTTTGACTTTGCGCCAAAAGCATCCTCTGCTCTAATTCTTGCAACGAAGCTGGGAGCCCAGGGCTCATAGCCCTCTACTCAGGCTCAGTTCTGAGCCAGGACCCCAAGCTCCTAGCTGCCACCACTGCCAGCACCTTGTCTGAGCTGTGTCTGTCCAGGGTGGTCCACAGAAACCCAGGCTGGGCTGACCGCAGCGTCAGGGGTGGGTGTGACCATGGCCAAAGCTGCTTCTGCTGGAGAGGAGGATGTAATCTGAGCAGATCCTCTTGGTTCACATACGGAGGGACCTGTCTGTTCTCCTGCAGAGAGCACGAGGGGCTACCAGCAACCCTCACACAGGCGCTCAGAGGTCAGCAGGCAGGGGACAGGCAGCTGCAAGGACTTGGCCCTGCGACGCTGGGCTCCCCAGATGATGGAAAAGCATCAGACGGTCTCAGTTGGAGGGAAAAAGACGGATAGCTAAAATAAAGGTTTCTCCGGGACTGTTCAGGGAACCCGACAGGCCAGAGTGGTATTCCAGAGCCTGGCTTGGGCCTCGGACTGAAATTTCATGCTCAAGCTCTTTTCCTTATCAGCCGGATGACCTTAGGCAAGTGACTTCATCTCTCTGAGTCTCAGGCTCCTCCTCCAAACAAGGGCATGTGACCAAATATCCGGCCCGTAAGCTGGTGGCAAGGATTCAACAACACCCAAAATCTTAGCACCGTTTCATACATGCAGGAAGGACTTGATATCTGCTGGGATGATGGTGATGGTGGTGATGATGATGGTGATGGTGACGGTGAAAATGGTGGTGGTGATGATGAGGGTGATGATGATGGCGGTGTTCATGATGATGGTGATGGTGTTGATGATGATGTTGGCGATGGTGTTGATAGTGATGGTGATGATCGTGGTGATGGTGGTGATGGTGATACTGATGGGAGGATGGTGATGATGA
>JAHRIG010000093.1:2208717-2235432 GCA_020311275.1 Eira barbara | reverse complement strand
TGGGAGGATGGTACATATTGATGATAGTGATGAGGATGGTGATGGTGATGGTGGTGATGGTGGTGGTGTTCATGATGGTGGTGATGGTGTTGATGATGATGTTGGTGATGATAGTAATGATGGTGATACTGATGGTGATGATGGTGATGATGAAGGTGGGACAGCCTGACATCTCCAAGTACGATAACAACACCCCCAATTGCACCTCCATCGGACACTGTCTATGTGCTTTTCCTGCTTTGTTTTTCTCCATAGCACTCATCACACCCGGACAAATCAATAGCAGTTGTTTTATGCTCTGTCTCCACCACTAACTCGTAAGCCACAAGGAGGTGGGAACCCTTTTCTCAGCACATAAACCAAGGCTTTGCACATAGTAGGACCACGGTTTATAATGAATCAATAGCAGTTGGCATTTTTGTGCCTGGAAGGAACGACGTAGACCCTTCTGGGCAGGACGCACACTTGGGCCCATTCGCAAGGGTTGGGCCATTTCCAGGGGTGTTTTGGATGCAGATGAACCTCTCATGAGGGGAAGATGTGAATCAGTGCTCACCTTAGCTCAAAGTGGGGAAACTTCCGCTGTCACTGCACATTTTTATAGCGCCATCGTAAGCGTCCCGTGAAAATCCTCATCTCTGTGTCATGTCATCTTGGCATTTGTATAATTTTTAAGTCATCCGTATTTGAACCCCTGTGTTTTCCAGTTGTATTTAAAATAACGAGGTTAGGGGCGCCTGGGTGGCTCAGCGGTTTAAGCCACTGCCTTCGGCTCAGGTCATGATCTCAGGGTCCTGGGATCGAGTCCCGCATCGGGCTCTCTGCTCCACAAGGAGCCTGCTTCTCTCTCACTCTCTCTGCCCGCCTCTCTGCCTACTTGTGATTTCTCTCTGTCAAATAAATAAATAAAATCTTTAAAAAAAAAATAAAAAAAAATAACGAGGTTAAATACACCCATGGAGTTTAAAAAAAAAAAAAAGGTAGAAAGTACTTCTGCTTTCTTAAAAAACAGATTATTTCATTTAAGTTCAGGTACTATCAGTTTCCCTCACCACAAAATATCGGAATGAACTACCACCCTGTTTACCAAAGGCAGATTGGTATGTCTTAAAACCCATCATATGTAAAAATGAAGGTCTTTAAAAGGCAGATCTGCCCCATTGAAACTTCAGTGACCTTTGAAAGCTCTCAGGTTCTGCCTACAGTTCAGCCTTTGTCTCGGCTGCTGTGGAGGTCCCTTCTCCTTCTGGTCTGGCCACGGTCCTTCTCTTTCTCCATTTCCAAAATGCTGAGCTAAGCAGAAGGGCAGGTGTGTGTTCCCGGAGCCCATGCTCATGTGTGGCGTGTGTGTGTGTGTGTGTGTGTGTGTGTGTGGAGGGGTTCCGTGTCCCAGGGCAGCTGGAAGCCAGCAGGGTGCCCCCACTTCTTTGCCTGAGGTTAGATTGTTCCAGAAGTTTGCAAGACGCAAGAGGGTCCAGAGTTTCATTGAGTCAAAAACCCTTCATTGGTGCAGTGATGTTTAAAGAGGAGGTTGGTTGTGAGGCGTTTCATGTTATTCCCCCACCAGAGGAACAGATGCTGGGGCCCCAGGGCCTTTCTGTCCCTGCAGGCTCTGAGCTTTGCAAAGGCAGGCCGGTGCTGCCTCTCCCCAGCAGCCCCCCGAGGTTGCCGTACCTCGGGGCTTGATGCATGGAAGGCGGCGGGGCCAGATTCTGGCAGGTGCGTGAGCGAGGGGAGCACCCCCCACGTGCTTGCACCCCTTGCCAAATTCACAGGGTAGCTGCGCCTCCCACCGCACGCAGTCCGCTGACTCATGACACAGAGTCAGCACCATGAGCTGGGCCAGGTGGTCAGCCTCCACTTGAAGGTAGGAAGAGGGGCCACCCAGTGGCCCACAAATGGGGAAAAGTGTTTATGCACAGCCTTCAGCATCCCCATCCATGGCTCAGGGACCCGACGGCCTATGGCAGGGCTTCCTAGAGCTCCTCCTGGGGAGGGGCGGCCTCCCCGCTCCCCCCAGCACACGGTACCGACCGTGTCAGTGATTTGCGACTCGGTTGATAAGGGCCAAAGCTGTGATGACCGCAGGGAACGGCACAGGCCTCCGAGAATGTCTCCGGATGCTCCTGCGGGGACTGTGGGCTGGCTTCCTGTGACCACCAGAAATGACCATGAACGGATGGCTTCAGCCATCAGAAGTCTATTCTCTTGCTGTTTTGGAGGCCAGAGCCCCAAATGGAGGCGTCTGCAGGGCCGTGCTCCCTTGGGACCTTGGAAGGCAGAGCAGTCCCTCCTAGCCGAAGGACCCAGAAAGTTTCACGGGCCGTTGGTGTCTGTGGCGTCCAGAGGCTGGTTGCAGGGGGGCGGGGGGGAGGCAAGCACGGGCAGAACCCAAGGTCGGCTCAGGCACCCCCGGGCCAGGAGGGAGTCAGCTTTCCACCTCTCCTGATCAATGCGGTGTACAAAACCGCCATCAATTATTCATCATGAAAGGGAAAGGGAGGGATCGAGCAATGGTTTCTGCCCACCGTGCCTGCCATTTATTCTGTCTTCTCAGCCGCAAAGCAGGGTGGCCTCCACCGCAGGAGAAACAGCCCAAGCACCGTCTTCAAGGATAGACCTGGACAGAGGTTGCACGTGGAAGGGGAGAGGCCTCGAGAAGATGAGCTGGGGCGGATCTGTTCTTTCCAAACCGTACACAGAAAGAGGTCATGTTTTTGCATAGCCGTTACTTAAGCTGGTGAGGCTTTTGCATCTAATAGGGGGTAAATTCAAAGAGGAGGACAGACAGCCAGAGGAGTCCCAGGCAGTGGGCGGTGGCTCCAGGGCCCGGCAGAGAATGGGACCACGGTCCGCGCTTACGGAGTTGACAAATATATCATTCGCACTGTACCCCGGAGCCGGAAGAGGCAGGACGACAGGATCTAGGGGCCACACCTTCCTTTCTCACCCGAGAGAGAGCACGCAAGAACGGGGGAGGGAGGGCCGAGGGAGAGGGAGAGAGAACCCAAGCAGACTCCCCACTGAGCACGGAGCCCAGTGAAGGGCTCGATCCCAGGACCCTGAGACCATGACCTAAAACCAAGAGTAGGATGTTCAACCGACTGAGCCCTCCAGGTGTCCCTCGGACGTGCATGTACCTTTGGAACCACCATTTCAGCCACTCGCCCCGCGCACTGGTACGTGAGGCGTAGTCGGTAACTCTTCCTCTTGGGGATGAGCCCAGAAAGGGCTGAGGACCCTGGCCGCCTTCTACACCAGCTCTGACATTTGAGGGCACTTTCTGACATGTTTTCTCCCCCAGAGGTGGGGAGTCCCGTCTTAGGCGTGTTGGAGTCCTAGCCTCAAAGATAGCGATTGGTGATTTGCTGGCATTATCTGTTCAGTGAATGAGCAAATGAACGACTTGTGACTCCTTCTCTCTCTCATCCGTCACCCTTAGTCCTGCCATCCTACCTGTGAAGCAGCCCCAGCTTCCTGGGTGTCCTGAGGGTGGCGCTGGGTGTCCTGCCCTGACTTCCGTCCAGCGTAGGCATCTGAGCCCGTGTGGCTCCTGCCGATGGAGGTGCACCCGACCGGGGAGGGAAGTCTGGGAGAGGTGCCTGTGGGACCCCCTGGCAGAGCCATCTATATGAGGTCTTGGGAAGGAGAGGTGTGGGTCTGGTGAAGAATCTGGATGTGGGGGTACTTAACACGCAAGGGTGGCTGGGACGACGGGTGAGACATGATGGCCCAGAAAGAATGTGCAAAATGAGGGGCGCCTGGGTGGCTCAGTGGGTTAAAGCCGCTGCCTTCGGCTCGGGTCATGATCCCAGCGTCCTGGGATCGAGCCCCGCATTGGGCTCTCTGCTCGGCAGGGAGCCTGCTTCCTCCCTTCTCTCTCTGCCTGCCTCTCTGCCTACTTGTGATCTGTCTGTCAAATAAATAAATAAAATCTTTAAAAAAAAAAAAAAGAATGTGCAAAATGAGGGGGCAGAGGGCCAGTCCTGGGAACACCCACACTGGGAAAGCAGGTGGAAGAGAGGGAGCCACACTCATTTGACTGGGTGGCCCAGTGGGAAGAGTGTCTTCTAGGGTCACAGAAGTGTGGGTGAAACCTGCCTCCGCCGTGTGTTAGCTCTGGGACCTCAGAAACTTACCCAGCCTCTGAGCCTCAGTTTTGACTTTGGACTTCTTGAACATGAAATCCATCCGAATCATGCAGTGAAATAGTTGTTACAGAGCACAATACTAGCTAACGTCTGCTGGGTGCTCACAAGGGCCTGGGCTCCGTGATCATAATCCGACACTCACACTGACCCCGGGGCGAGCACAGTTCCTTCGACTGGCCAGTGAGGACACGGGGCAGTTAAGAGTGGTTATAAAACTCGTCTATGGCCACAGAGCTTGTTCCGTGGCTGTGTTGGATTCCAGCCCTGGGAGAAAGCAGGGAGCTGTTCTCGTGTGCAAAACCAGAGGGACAGGAAGGAACGGGGACGTGAGCCCACCTGCTGGTGTGGCTGCTCAGAGATCGGTTGAAGGCCCTGGACTGTGGAAGCCTAATCTGGTGACAGCAGAACATGCAAGGACTCAGGACCGTGTTCCATCTAGACCGACCTGTCAGTAGAAGTGAGCACAGCTGCCTTGAAAGATTGCGAAGATCAGGGTTACGAACAAGTTGTGAGATTCTGCAGGCCTCAGAGACCACAACACGGCAGAGCAGGCCAGAGTTGTAAAGCAGCAGTCAGCAAATATTTAATTGAACAGAGAAAGAACTTTCTAAACATCACGATGCCAGGGGCTCAGTCCGTGGAGGGGAGGACATCTGCAGACTCCATGCTAGTCTTTGGCCAAGTGCTGATCTGCCCAGACGCCAGACCAATCTGGGACAAAACCCACCAGAAAACACCTCTGAGGACTCCAGGGTGTCAGGGAATAGCTCATATTCCCACCAGCTGAGGTGGGGGATCCTGTGATCCTTGGGGCATCACGTAGCACGGTCATCTGAAGGGCGTCACCTGGATTCACGGCTGCTTTGCCCCTGCACTGTGAAAGCATAGGGGCAAACCTTGAAAATATAGAAGTGATTCTGAGCAACTTAACTACGTGCTAGAACAGCCTAACACTAATTAAAGGATTAAACGAAAAAATCCAGCATCCAGCAACTAAAAATACCAAGTTACCGGGCAAGCAGGGCAGCAGGAAAATAGGATGCATCCCTAGGAGGAAGAAAAAATTCAGTCGATAGAAACAGACCCAGAAGTGGTGAAAGGATGAGGTAGGAGGATTAGAATGTTAAGACAGCAATTAACAGTGTGCGTAATCAAGAAAGTGGAGAGAATCGTGAACAGACGAGGAATAAAATGAAAGACATAAAAAAAGACCCCCGTGGAACTTCTGTGGTTGGAAAACACGCGGAATGGAATTAATAACACATAAGACAGCATGGAAGAAAAGATTAGTGATGTTGAAGGTATACCAATAGAAACTCTTCAAAGCACAGAGGGAAAAGGTGGAGAAAAACACATAGAACATCCAAGACTTGGGGGGGGGCGACGTCAGGTGGTCCCACATACATGTAATAGAAGTCCAAGAAATAGAGGGAAGGGGACAGAAAAGGCATTTGAAGAAATAACAGCCAGGAAGTTTCCATTATGGGTATGAACTACAAGCCTCCAGATCTACAAAGCTAATAAACCCCAAGCAGCAAAAACATGAAGGAAAAACACTAAGACAAGTCATCGTCAAAGCACGGAAGACAGCTGGCAAAGGGAAAAGTGTAAAAGCAGCCAGAGAAAAAGGACATGGTCTGCGCAAAGAGAAAGTTAAGAGTTTGTAGACTTAACACCAAAACACAAGCTTTCAGTGGGGCGGTGTCTTCAAAGTATTGGAAGAAATTGCCAGCCTACAACTACACCCAGCAACAGTACATTTCCAAAATGAAGGTGAAGTAAAGGCGTTTTCAGAGTAACAAAAACCGAGAGACTATTTACCAGCAAACCTGTACCACAAGCAGTGGTGGCTCTTCAAGCCAAAAGAAGGTGAAAATGAATGAAATTCAGACGCATGGCAAGATTGAAGAGTGCCAGAATTTATAAATAATAACAAGTATGTGGATTAATATAAAATTTCTTTCTTATTTTTTTTAAGATTTCATCTATTTGACAGAGAGACAGAGCACAAGCAGGCAGAGAGGCAGGCAGAGAGAGAGGGGGAAGCAGGCTCCCCACTGAGCAAGGAGCCCGATGCGGGGCTCGATCCCAGGACCCCAGGATCATAACCTGAGCTGAAGGCAGCAGCTTAACCGGCTGAGCCACTCCGGCATCCCATTTCTTTTTTTAAAGATTTTATTTATTTTTTTCTTATTTTAAAAATCTCCTTGGGAGGCACCTGGTTGGCTCAATGGGTTGAGGCTCCACCTTCAGCTCAGGTCATGATCTCAGGGTCCTGGGACCGGGCCCCATGTCGGGCTCTCTGCTTGGCGGGGTGCCTGCTTCCCCGCCTCTCTCTCTGCCTGCCTCTCTGCCTACTTGTGATCTCTGTCTGTCAAATAAATAAATAAAATCTTTAAAAAAAAAATCTCCTTGGAAGATAATTGGGCATTATAGTAAAATCAATACTAATCTGTTATTGGGTTTATGATATACGTGGGGGTAAGGTGCTGGACACAGAAGTAAGAGGATGGGAGACAAGGTGGACATATGTGGCTAAGAGGTTCTTAAACCATACATGAAGTGGTAGAGTGGTATTTGAGGGGAGATTATTCTAAGTGTGAAATGCATATTGTGAATCTAAGAGCAACCACTAGAAAAAGTGAAATGAAATAAAGTATTACAACTATGAATTCACTAGTAGAGGTAAAAGGAAATTATACAAATGCCCAACTAATCTGAAAGAAAGTGCACATGCACGAAACATGTAACAAGATGGTAGATTTATACCAACGTTGATAATTACACTGAATATAAATTGTCTATACATTCCATTTAAAAGGCAGAGATTATCTATCTGGGTCAAAAAACAAGACCTAATTGTATGTCGTAACAAAAGGGACAGAGACATCGCTTGAACTCAAGGGGCTCTCACTGGCCAAGTCCAGAATGATTGGAGTATCAAAATAAATTGTATAGTAACAGATTATAATTCTTTGAGTAACATAGAGAGCCACGCGTCCAGGGCATTGGGGAGAGAGAGAGAAAGATTGAAAGACCTTCCTTACAACTGAACATCACGCCATTAAAACAGAAGTAGCTAATGCTAGTGTCGACAGCGAGAGTTTCATGAGGAACGGAGGATCTCCACGGTCACAGGCATCTCCCCCACAGATTTCCCACTGATTATCAAGGGACAACAGTGGCTGTTCTATATTCTTCAGAACTGTTAAGATCAAGAATGCCGGAGAAAGGCTGGGGAACCCTTCCAAATCAGAAGAGGCTGAATGCACTGACATCTCAGTGCGATGCTTCGTCGTGGATTAATCCTGGGTCAGCAGGGGAAGGCACTCAACAGAGGAGGCTTGGAATGGGATGCAGTCTGAACCCAGACTGGGACTAGTTAGCGCTGATATCCGCGTAGAATGCCTGAATTTGGCAACAGCATCAAGGTGATGAAAGACAATGTCTTTATTCTTAGGAAACACACATGCCAGCATTTAGTCCCCAACTCACTTTCACGTGGCTCAGGAAAGAAAGAATTTGCATTCCCAGTCCTACGGGGGTGCTGGACGTAGAGGGGTGCAAGATGGTAAGGTTTTTGTTCATTTGGGGACTGACCCTTGGAGAGAAAGGAATGTTCCTTACCACACTACCCAGTGTTTTCTTGCTCTGGACTCTGCGATGTCTCCTGAGATGACAGCTCAGAGACCACGTTCAGGAGAAGGATGGGGAGTTCAGTTCCCAGATCACTGAGATCTTATCTTGGAGTAAGAACAGCCATGATACCAACCAACGCGGCCACCATGCAAGGAAGAGCAAAAAAGCTGAGCATGTGAGAAAGGAACCATGAAAACAAGGTGGGGCTCACTAGGTTCTGCAGAAAACACCCAGGGCTGGCCAGGCTGCTATAGCCAACCTTCTGTTCTTTTAGATGACGTGAAAGCACCCAAGGTTGGCTGGGGTGCCCTGGGATCCCCTGTGGGGCATTTTACGAGCTGCTAATTGCTTGGAGCATCAAGCATCGGCACGTAGTGTGGAAGTGTGACACACACAATAGCTGCTTGTCACCGTCATCCACCCCAGAGGCCGTCTCCAGGAGCACCCTAACAAAGCATGCAGCTCCAGACCTCTGGGTTCCAGGCAGCTCAGCAGAACTTACCTGGACAGAACAATGCAAAGGGAAGGCTATGGATATCGCAAAAGTGGGTCAGACATTTGGAAGATGGAAACACAAGAGGGCTTGTGGTGCTTTCCAGGAACATGGCAAATTAAGAGCAAGGAGACCACTGGGGATCCTGGGAGACATGGGTGATTCCAGGTCCCGGGACGGGAAAGGACCAGTATGAGCCCGGAGCATCTGGTCCAACAGAGAAGTGCTCAGAGCTTAATGCGTGGGCCAGTGAGACATGGGGGCTACTGTTGGCCACAGAGGACACCCCTAGAGGCTCCAAAAGAATAATGATGTCATGCGGTGTCCTGGACAGGATTCTGGAACCCGAAAATGGACATTAAGTGAAAACTAAGAAAATCTGGATGAAGTGTGGACTGTGTTGGATAATAATGCGTCAGATGAGTTTATTAATTGTAATAAGTGTGTCCCCTAATACGGAATGTTCATGAGAGGAGACCCTTGGTGTCGGGTATCTGGGAACCCTATCCCATCACCTCAATTTCTCTGCAAACCTGAAACTATCCTAGAAATAACAAAAAAAGTAAATACACAGAAACACAAGAATGCTGGCCACGGTAGATGGAGACACATCCAAGACGCAGGAATCACTGGGCGGTGACAAAGGGAGAGAACACTTGGCCGGGGGTGAGGCCAGGACATCACAGCAGACCCAGAAGGCAGGAAACCAGACAAAAGATCTTCTTGGTACTTCGGACACAGAAAAGTGAATCAAGGAAAGACTTTCCAATAAGAATAACTTTTGTTTACCTGTGGGGTCTCTGAAGACTTTCTTCTCCCCTAAAAACAGAGAGAGAAGACAGCATTTTCTGTCCAGTTGTTGGAATTGTCACGAACCTTCCCTATAATTCAGCATTCCCCTGACACTCTTTAAAATGATTTTGATGACTCCGTGTGACATCGTTGTCATAAACACAAGCCGCAGGGCTATCGTGGTGGGGGGGGGGCAGTTACAAGACCCTGTAGGTGTGTGGACCAAGCCAGGATTGCCTGTTTCCACCTGCGCTGTGACAGCTGAAGGAGAGGGAGCCTCTCCCGCCCAGGGAGGGAGTCCCTGGGATTTTACAAGCAATGCATTTACAGGCGGTTTCTGGCTGGTATGACACTTTCTGAGATAAATTGTATCTTTGTGGAATGAATGTTTTAAATAATAACCGAAGCCGGTTTCCAGATACTCCAGTTCCCAGGAACCAACTGAAAACCTCCCCAGCAGAAGTTACATTGAATCTAGGTATCCAAATTAAAAATAAAATAGCTTTTCCAAATATTTTGGTGAAAATAGAAACTTTCCGTTTTATGAGCTATTATTTTTGTCTTCCATCTGTACTCAAAGTAAAACAAAATATTAACGCTTAATTCCATTTTATTTCAACTGTTTAACTTTGCCCCTGAACTTTTAGATAAACATTTACCCGATGGACAAACTGGTGGACTTGAATTTTTGAGACATAGTAAACATTTTCCTATTTAATAATCTATCTGGTTTCTATAAACTGAATCGATTTATTAGATGTTTTAGCTTCTTTTAAGGTTGAATAAAGTTTAAGGTTCATGCAGAATTTTTCTTTTAAGATACCCATTTCTATTTTCTTCCCCATCTTGCTTCCAAAATGGCCATGGGAGTGTGTATCTTGTGTGTGTGTGTTTTTTTTTTTAAGTGTATAATCAAGTTTTTGAGGTGAAGCAATTAGCTGGGTGTGGCTTATTGATTACATGTGAGATTAAAGGTCAGGAAATCCAAGACTGGAAATAAACTTTGCCCTTGGATCTGGTCCCCACCCTCTCCCTCCCGCCCTCCGTCCCTCCCTCTCGTCTCCTCTCCCCACCCCCAGAAGTGGGCACCGACAGGCGGCCCAGTCCCACGTCCCTCCGCTAGGCGCTGTGCAGCCCCCGCTGGGGATGACCTCTACACCGGCCGTCAGTTCCTGCTCACCAGGAAATGATACACCCGGGGGCCTTGCTGCCACCAGAAAGTGGACGGACGGGATTCTGGGCACCATGCTTGCCAGTGGAAACAGGTTCTACTTGAATGTCGAGGGCTCTGCCTTGTTCCTTCGTGTTTTGATGCGTGTCCTGTGAACACTTGGGCGTACACTTCCCGGGTGAGCAGGATGTTTTCTCCCCGAGCCATGACTCTGCTTCACAGCCGTTGCCGCTGGTCGTGGCTTCTGACTGATTCCTGGTGGCTTATGTTGAGCGTTGGCTGCGACACCCGGGAGGTGGAAATTCAAGGTCCGAAAGGTGCCAAAGGTCCAGGTCAGCCGAGGAAGCCAGGACCTGGCATGAAATGAGATCGGGGAGCGCGGATCACTGCCTGCACCTTCCCAGGTCTCCCCATTGTCACCAGCGGAGGCAGCAGGCATCTTGGGGGCCTCACACGTTGGAACTCTGGCTTGGCGGTTTTGTGCTTGGACACCTTGGCTCTTTACAGCTTGGCTGAGTCACTCTGCCTCCCTCTGCTTTGGTTTCCTCATCCATCAAATGGGGATAATAGTCCCTGCCTACAGGTTTTCTTGAAGAGAACGAGAAGAGTGGGTGTGACACGCGACACCTCTCACATAGTTGGTGTTGAATGAATGGTGGTTTGTTCTTTCATTCAGTAGGTGGTGCTTGGAACACCTGCTACGTCTCTGGGGATGGGTTTTTAAAATATTTATGTTGAATGATCCTCGCTGGACCAAAGCTAAAAGGGAATGATAGGGATAGCTAGTCCAGGGAGTGAATGAATGAATGAATGAGGAATCCGTGCGCCCACCTCGTCTTCTACAAATATCTATCTACCTGTGCTTTAAGCAATAGATGCCGCCCCTGGGCTATTTGAGGTGTGGCCCCTCCCTCCCTGCAGAGGACAGACCTGCTGGGGTGAAGTTGCGTCATGACAGAACTAGCCCAAAGCTCGCATCTGTAGCAGGTGTGATCACACAGCTGTTTCTGCACCTGGGACAGGATCAGAGTTGTGGCGGCTGACCCGGTAGGGCTGGTGACATCTGGGAGCATGGCTCCTTCTTGCCCCCACCCCTGGTCCCTAGTCAGCCCCGAGCCCAGCCCCACGTCTCCTTGTTCTGGAGCCTCCTTTGACTCTCCCCAGCCCTGGTGGTTCTCCCCTTTCTTGGTGACCTCTGCCCATGCCCCCCCGCCCACAGGGTGCAGTGGTCCCCTCCTTCCTGGGGAATTACTGCCCCACAGCTATGGGTCTGGGTCCTCTCTCTCCCAGGAAGCTCCTCAGGGTGAGGCCCACACTCTGCACCTTCTCCACCCATCTGGAACATTCCAGAACAATGCACCCGAAGTGCCTTACAGGTGACGAGTACTTACATGAGCACATGCCTGAGGTTCTTGGCTCTGCTTCCCCTTGGGGATGGTTAACCTTGGAAGGCAGAAAGGACGTGGCGTTTGTAGGTAGGAGACCGGGGCTCGAATCCCCCTCTGCCATTCGCCGCTGCGTGAGCCCCAGCGAGTTCGTTGGCATCTCTGACCTCGTTCTCGTCTGTCACATGGGGATATTAGCAGGGTTAGGGGAAACTAAGAGGGGTGTCTGGAGGCTTTTAAGATGGAGAAGTACCACATGGCTAATCACCAGCACCGGCGGCGCGGTGCAAACACACCCCGTTCTCCTGCCTCTCACGGTGTCTTCTAGAAGCTTTGTCGTTTTACTTCCCACATCTGGACTCTGCTTTGTGTGAGGCGGGTCATCTCTCTTCCTGTGACAGTCCACCCCCTTTGCTGGATTCAGACCCTTTACTGGCAAAATGGCCCTCTCCTCCAGCGGTGACTTCATAGTCAATCCAAGAACCGTGTATTGTAGGTCTGTCCCTGGATTCCCCTTTGCTCTGTGTGTGGCTGTGTCAGTGCTTCTAGCCTGAAGCCTTCCGGGCGCAGAGAATACATCCCCGGCCTGAACCCCAAATGGTTCTTACTGTTGTCAACTCTTTGCATTTCCAGATGGATGTTAGTATCTGCTCCCCAATCTTCTCTGCCCTACACACACCTCCCAACTGTGGGATCTCACTGAACCTACAGATCAGTTGGGGGACAACCAACCGACAGCTTCCCGTTGCAGGCCGGAAGTTTCCAGATTGGAGTCTTCCAATCCACAGACGCAGAACGTTACCCACTCACATACAATCCCCTGGTTTCCTTTGTTGAAAGCATGTATGTCTTTTGCTTATTCTTAACTGTCTAATTTTTGATGCTATTTCAAAAGGCCTAAGTTTTTCAGATTCTGTTTGTTCCTAGTTTACGGAAGAATGTTTGACTTTTGAATGTTAATCTCGCGTTCAGAGATCTTGCCCAGTTTATTTATTAATTCTGATCATCTGTATGTCGGTACTTCTGGGTTTTCTCCATGCCAAGTTATATCGCCTGTGGGTGATGTCAGTCCTGTTTCTTCCTTTCCAAACCGTAGCTTCTTATTCACAGCTCTGGCCTCTCCGCACTCCTGGGACCTCCTAGACGACGCTGAGTCGGAGGGGAGGCAGACATCCACGCTTCCATTCCAGCCTCTGAGTTTCACCTGTTCTCATGCGATCTCTTGTCATGGGTTCAGCCCTTTACCTTGAGTTTGCTACGAGCTTTTCTCGTAAACAGGTGCGACATTTTACCAAAGGCTTTTCCAGCACCTGTGGAGAGGATCACTTGGTTCTTTCTTTATTTTGTTAATTTATAAATATGACACCGCCCTTATGTGCCTGTGATAAATTTCATCTGGCTGTAATATATTAGCTTTGTGAGTGGAATTAGGGTGGTAAGATTTTTGCTTTGGGGTTTGCATTTGTGCTTATGGGGGATAAAGTCCCTTTTCATAATGCCTTTTTTTCTCAGTTAAAATGAATTGGACAAAAGCCCCTTTTTATTCCTGGATGAGTTTGTGGAAGATGGGTGTTGTTTCTTCCTGAAATATTTAGAAAGTTTCACCAGTGGAGCCTTACGGATCTAGAATCATCTTAGTGGATAGGATTCTAATCACACATCAAGTGTATTTTATAGATAAAAGACTGTTTGGATTATTTCTTCTTAGGAAAATTTTGGGAAGTTGCGTTCCTCTAGAAAACCGTCTGTCTCATCTGAATTTTCCCATTTATTTGCATAAAGTTATTCATGATGAGCTCATGTTAGCTTTCTAATGTCTACGGCAATAGGAGTGGTGTTGCCTCCTCATTCCTGCTGCTGACCGTGTCTCCTTCCTCCTCCCCCCAAAGAAGGGCCCTGATCGCGACCCTCCCCTGGCCTTCCTTCTTCTCGTCTCTCTCCACGGGTAAGATCTGTGCGGCCCAGGGGACCGCCCACCTGAGCGCACACTTCCCTCCTGAGACCATGCTTGGACACTCAGGCTCCGAAGATGCCACATGGCCCCAGCTGACTTCCACAGCCTGGACGGCTGTCGTCCCGGGACTGCCCTCTCAAAGGCAGACCGTGGGCATGCCTCGTGGGCCCCAGGGTCCACTGCAGGGCAGCTGTGTGTGGGAGCTTAGACAGGCAGGCTCCTCATAGTATGGGAAGGCGTTGGGGTGGTGGGCAGGCACCGTGTCCCCATCACCCCATCTTCTGGCTCCGATTTGCAAGGAGTGTGTGACTTGTGTATTTGAACCTCACCTTCTTTGTTGTGAGAAGGTACGTTTCTCAAAGGAGGGGAAGAGAACACACTTACTTAATAGTTTGTTAGCTTGATTCCTAACATACGTACTAGACATTTGTCACACAGTCTACTCTCATTAGGGGCAGGCCTGCGTCTTGAAAGAGGTTCATCAAAATCATCAGTCTTTCCCAAGAGCTGACTTTTAGGTTTGTTAATTTCTCCGAGACATGTTAGTTTTCTAAATCACTGATGTCCATGCTGATCAGCATTATCTGCCTCCTTCTGCATTACACTGTTCTGTTGTTTTGTTCTGGCTTCTTGGTATGCACACTTAGATCATGGATTTTCAGCATTCTTTCCGATTGTGTGCATTTTAGGGTCGTCCAGCTGCCTTCACCTGACGGCCCAGCTGCGTATGATGGTACGGGATAGCGTATCTTCATATCTCAGTCCTTACTCTGATGTCTTCTTTGGTCTGCAGATTATCTAGAAGAGTATCACTTGATTTCCAAACATTGGGGCCTTTTTTTAGTTATGTTTTTGTTATCGGTCTCTGTTTGTTTCCACTGCCCTCGGAGGACAAGAGTTCAAGAGCTCAGTACTCTAAAACGTGTCGAGACTATCTTTAAGGCCCAGCACGGGCCACAGGGCAGATCGTCTGCGAGCACTTGGGGAGTCCATACCCCGTAGTTCCAAGGATTCTTCTGTCTGCGGCCCTACCATTTGTGGAAGGTGTTAAAGTTCCCCAGTGACTGAGGATTTATTCCTTGTTTCAACTCTGTCGGGTTTGGTTTCATGTAGTAGGAGAAGAATATAATTGACAATGGTTTTGCCTTTCTGCTGAGTTGGTGTGCTGTTACAAAACCTCCGTTTTCATCTCTAGGAAAACTTCTTGCTTTGAAGTCTACCGTGTTCAATGTTAGGACAGCTGCACCAGCTTTCCCTAATTGTACCTCCGTGGTCTGCCCTTCATCCGTCTTTCAACATGTGAGCGTTCGGGGTCTTTATATTAAAGTGTGTCCATTGTAGGTAGTAGAGAGCTGAAGTTTAAAAAAAAAAGATCTAGCGTGATAATGTCATTTAATTGGAGTATTTAGCCCATTTATACTTAATGTAATTATTAATATACATCTGGATTTACACCCACCACTTACTCTTTGTTTCTTCTTTGTCTCATTTGGTTTTGGGACTTTTTTTTACCTCCTTCTTTTTGATCAATAAATTCTTGTTGGAGTCCACTTGCTTTTCGATTAGCTGGCTAGGTGTACATTCCTTTATTCTTCCTCTGGTGGTTGCATCAGAAATTATGAAATGCATTCCTGGCTTTTTAGAGTCTGTCTTAAAATCGTGCTTTTGCCATTTTTGAACACAGTACAACCTTAAATGCCTTTCACTTCATTTATTCCTCTTCCCTTTTGTTTCACTTTTGTCATGTATCAGTTCTATTTATATCTTAATCCCACAGGACATTATTCTTGCTGGGTTAAGCAGAGGTTTGCTTACACTTTTGCTCTTTCCGATGCCCATCCATGATGCTTCCAATGGGGATTACTTCCCTCCTGTCTGAAAAAAAATCCCTGTACTGTTTCTTTCAGTGTGGGCTGGCTGGCCGCAAATCCTTGTAGATGTTGTTCATCTGAAAACATCTTTATTTCACCTTCGTTTTTGAAAGGTATTTTCTCTCCACACAGAATCCTAAGTGGGTGGTTGTTTTTTCCAGCAATTTAAATATGCCCTTTTATTATCTTTGGCTTCCACCGTTTCTCGGGAAAGTCAGCTATTAGCCTTATGATTGATCTTTTGAAAACATGCTTTTTTTCGTCTGGCTGCTCTTAAGGATTTTTTTCCTTGTCCTTCATTTTCACCAGTTTCCATGTGAGATGCCTACGTGTGGTTTTCTCTGTCCATCTCCACTTGAGGACTGGACCACCCCTCGTGTCCGTGAGGAAGGAGACCTCCCCTCCCTCTCTTCCTCCCGAACTCCGACCACACCTGTGGGAGGCATGGTCCCCAAAACTTGTGTGTCTTTGTTGGTCTTCTCTGCCCTCCAGTTTGAGGATTTTCTGCCAGCCTCTAAGTTCACTGACCTTGCCCACTCTCCAATTTGCTGCCCTCCCCACCTTCTGAATTCTCATTTGGTCTTTAGAATTTCTGTCCGATGCCCTCTGTGGATTCCAGCTCTCGTACTGAAATTCTCCTTGTTTTCATTTAGATCCTCTAGCAGGTTAACGTACGACAACCTCCAACACCTGGGTCTGCTGTCGGTCCATTTCTCTTGTGATTTGTTTGTTTGTTTCGCTTGAGTTTTGATTATTTGACCTGGTCTCCTGACACTTGCTGTGATTTTTCATGGAAATTTGGATGCTGTGCATGATAAAGGGGATGGCTCTGGCTGATGCCCACGTCTTCCAGAGAAGATTTTTGTGCCTTTCGTGGGCAGAAATGGACAGATCTGCTCGTTTCTCTAGGGGTTGGAAATGATTTGAGGCTAGACTTTGGATTTGGGGAGGCTGGGCTCCTGAAACATAGCCTTTCAGGGCTCTCATTTGAAAGGTGGCAAGTTTACAAGAACCCCCACCCCTCCCGAGGGTCCCGGGACTAGACTTGGCGTCATCGGGCGGGAGTGAGGCAGGTCGGATGGCCCAGAAGTGGCCATCTCTCTGCTGCCTTGTCCAGCATCCCTTCCTCAGGGCTTTCATGGATTCTGTGCCCTTATCGATCAGGAGTTACTGGTCCAGCAGCATCACGGTAAGCTGTGTGCACGTCTGTCCTCCTGAGATTAGGGGGCCCCGGACCCAGCTGCCCTCCGAGCCCCTCGGAACGGGAAATCTCTGAATGTGAGGACCTACATCTGTATTTTGTAAAGCTCCCCAGGTGAAGCAGTGGCTGTGTAGACCTCCACTTTGTAAATATTGGCCAAGACACTGAACTTTGCTGGGGTAGGGAGGTGCCGTAGGCGGGAGTGCACCTGGGACTTGCTGTGCATTTGTTGAAAGAAAGAGGGGAGGGAAGCATTCCACAGGAAAGCGGATCCCAGCTCTTGGGGCCCAGCCCCTGATCCCATGGGAGCCGGCCCAGCTGCAGCCGAGCTCTGGCGACCAGCGGCCTTGCAGACATCCCTCTAGCTGAGTGATGTCTGCCTTTCTTCAAGATAAAAGTAAATTTATGTTAATGCCGGTCTTATCACTCGGGCATTACCCTCTGCCTGGAAGCCCAGCTTTCCCGATGTCTCACCCTGTTTTCTTGGTGTCTCCTTACCCGTGACAAGGAGACCGCCTTCACGCCATCGTGGTTCCGTTACCCACCCACCCACTTCCCCAGAGCCCTGTTTGTTCTGGGGAAACACGACCGGGGCCTATCAGGTCATTTTCCCCACTTTGGGTCTTTTTTTTTTAATCAAAGTCGGGCCACCGCCAGGACGAAGGTGTGACCTTGGCTGGCTCCGGGCTGGCCCCTGGGCTTTCCCCAGCCTCCGGTCCCTCTGTGAGCCTGCTCCGGTTTCTCTTCTCCCTCTTCTTTCTTTCTCTTCTTTTCTGTTCCCTTCTTTGATTCCTCTTTTTTCTTAATCTGGAAGCAAAAGCCTTCCCACTTTGGAGGAGGTTGGATGAAAGCTGTGGGCGTAGCCCTTTGGCGGCACACACGCTCCCCCCCCCCCCGGGTTGTGATGTCAGAGGCTGTTTCTACGGTGGGCGTGGCCCAGAGGGGTCTCGGGGCCACACGGGCAGGTTCATGGCTCTTCCATAGCACCCGGGGTCCTCCCTGCTGCCTTGCGGGCTCCCCGCATCAGGTTGATGGGACTGAAGGCCCAGCCCGCAGGCGCAGGACTGGGCACTCAGCAGAGCCTGTGCCAGCGCAGCTGGAGCAGGGGGGACCGCCCTCAGGCACCAACTGTGGGGAAGGACCCCACGACCCGCCCTCCCCCCAGTGCTGGTTCCCTGGCCTCGGCCCCACAGATGAGGAAATCTTCTCCAAAGGCCAGATGCTCATCTGAGAAACAGGTTTCTCCATCCCCGTGTTGCCGGTTGTTGCTCTGAACCCTTTCTCCTCCTTTGTTCTCGGTTCCATTTTTGCGTGGAGAAATTTTTCAGATGGACACCCTGGACTGAGATGAACTTTAAAATTGCCCCCAGGGATCAGCCAGATGCTGGCCCCTTCCCTGCTTGTGCTGGCGGCCAAAGTCAAGGCACTGGGCAGTGAAGGGCTGGCCTCATTGCCGCCAGCCCAGCAGGAGATAAAGGTTTTCCTTGTCTCCTTCCCCCAAACCCCTTCCTCCTTCCCTTTCCCTTTGCTGTAGGAAAGTTCTTTCCCTTTCTCCACATCCCTCATCCACACCAGTCATGGGCTGGGTGCCATTTGCCCTGTTTGCCTATTAAAATTATTTGGAAGAGAGTAGTCATTTACACCTTAGTATGAATTCGATCAGTAGTTTCCCTTTTCTCAGGATGTTTGCTTTCTGGGTCAGGGAAGAGCTTATTGCTGCTGTGTAGACGTTCAGAGTAGTTACAGGAAACAAGGGTTAGGGACGGAGGGCCTCCCTGGAGGCCAGTCATTCGTGCTCATGGACTGCTACCCCTGAGTCCTGGCTGAGCCAGCCTGCTGCCCACGTTCCAGAACAAACGACATGGTGAAGAGTGATTTGTGGCATAACCAAGGACAGGGTGTGGAGAGAGCTGGGGCTGGGCCGGTCGAGGAGGGGACGCGCAGAGCCTCACAGGACAGCTGACTCTCGTCTGCAGTGTGTTGCTGTGAAGGAGTTACCGTGTGGAGCGCAAAGCCGGAAGCGGTTGGTTTTGGGGAACAGGTTCCCTCTGAGACACGCAGGGCTACCCCAGAGGCAATCAGCCGCCTCCGGAGTCCTTGAGAGCTCTGTGCTCGGCATTCGTAGAGGAGGCCCTGCACATTGTTGGGGGTCCCTGGCGGAAATGCACAGCCTGCACCCCTACTTCTAAGCTCCTCTCCAACCCAGCAGGCTTGGAGCCCCTGTAGCCCGGCCCGCCCCTCAGAGCTCCTCCCAGCCCCCCGGGCTGTGGCCTCCATCTGGAATGTTCCTCCCTGAACCTTCTTTCTGAAGGCTGCTCCTCTCAGCCTGCGGGCCTCGGCTGGGTTGTACCTTCCCCAGAGGGGCCTTCCCGATCACCCCTACTCGCCGTCCCGTGTCACCACCACCACCGCCCACCGATATTCCCGTTTGTTCACTGTCTGCCTCCCCCGCTGTCGTGCGCGGCCCGCGGGAGCAGGGCTCCTCTGCCAGGTTCACTCCACGTCTCCAGCCTGGCACTCAGAGATGCTCGGCGCATGAATGAATGTGCGTCGTGTGAATGAGTGTGTGGTGAGAGACAGGCCTGGGGCCCCAGATGGCTGAGCGCTAGTCCTGTTCAGCTCCACGTGAATCTGGGACATCTGTGATAGTAAGTGGCTGTCACAGCAGACAGCCGGGAGCTGAGCTCCACACATGCCGTCGCAGCGGTGACCAGTGGGGTCCAGGCACCAAGCTTGCGTTACCTGTGGGACCCATGCTGGGTGACCCGGGGCCATCCCCGCCACCCCAACAGCCTGCCCATTATTCACCCCCCAGAGCCTGTGTGATTTGTCCAAGGTCACCCTGTAGGCATACAGGAACCTGGAGGGATTCTCTGGAAAGTTCCATTCCAATAGATGCGTGAACACTTCTAGAAGTCCCCTGGGAGGGTCTCTTCCACCGGCATTTACGGAGCGCCTGCTCTGCGTCAGGCACGTTGTCTCTTCCTGTCCTCGGGGATTCGGGGCGGGTCTGTCAGGGGCATCCTGACCTTGGCCTTGCCCCTGGTGGTGGCCCGGTGAAGACTTCTGCCCTGAGAATCCAATCATGGAGTGAAAAACAAGCACATTCCCCGTCCAAGGGATTCCCTTGCTGCTTAGGGGATGGGTGGAAGGAACAAGGGGAAAAAACCCAAAACAGAGGCAAGAGGGTTTTCCAGAAAGTCTGATTTCAATTGTAGCAGTTCTCACATGGGAAGCAGGGGAGCTGAGCAGTGCCGGAGGCAGGGGCGCGGGGACCCGGGAGGGCGCAGGGGCAAGTCCTGGAGGGTCCGGGCCGCGCAGGGCTGTAGCCGTTGTGAGCCGCTTGCTGTGTGGATCAGAGTCACTCATCATGTGGGAGGGGACCCTGCACTCTGGGTCTGTCGCCCTGCGGGGACGCCTTGGTCCCTGCTTGTCTGTGCACGGGTGCGAGGGTGAGTGTGTACGTGTGCATATGCGTGTGTCCTTCCTAACCGCCCACGACGGGGAGCTTAGAGCAGAAGGATGCATTGCCCTCCCGAAAGCATTCTGCAAGACAGACCTCGGCCCTAGAGGGGACGCTCTCGCTCGCTGTCCCCAGCTACAAGCAGTTTGCTTCTTAAGGGAGAGTGCTTGGGGGCCCACGCTCCTTGACTGACTGGCTCCGGGCTGTTCCTTGTTCCTAGATCCTGAGATTTTCAGGCAGGAAAAATAGAGCCGGTGACTCATGGCAGGTTGGCCTGAAGCTGTCAGTCTAGCCAAGGGGGTGATCTGTGCCGATGACAGGGGACGATAACATCTGGGGAGGGAAACAAAGCTGGGAAAGGTATGAGCAGGGTAGAGGTAATAGGAGGTCGGGGGTGGGGCAGGGAGCGCATACGGGAACAGATGCGTCTCCCTCTGCCTCTGCCCCTCACCTCTGCTCGTGCTCGCTCTCTCGCACATGCATGAGTGAATGAATGAAGGCAAGTGAATGAACGAGGGAGTAAATGAATCATGGGTAAACCAGCGGACGCGGGGCTGGCACAAAAGTGGCAGGTGCGAGCCCGAGACTCCACCTCCGGGGTGCCCACCTCCTTGAGTTCGAAGATTCAAGAAGTTGGCCGTTGGCCCTTGAACAACAGAGGAGTCCAGAGCAAGCCTGTGGGGTCTGGGTGCGTCCGTGGGACCCGTGTAGGAGTCACGCTTTTCCTGCTGATGAGACTCGCTCGGGTTCATCGCAGAAACCTCGGGAAAATGTAGGGCAGAGAGGAGCAGCCATGCAACACGGGTTTTCTCAAGCAGTCCTGGCAGGCTTTGGAGCTTCGCCATCCGGTGCACCGTCCCTGACCCCATGCGGCTCTGAGGCCCAGCGGCGCGGCTTGTCTGAGCCCCGACGAGCTGTCAGTGCCAACCTTACCCCAGATTGCAGACACCCGGGAGGGCATAAAAGGTAAAAGATCTTGGTAGTCATTTTTGGAGCGGTGACACGTTGAAAACATAATATTTTTGCATAATAGGTGCCATTAAATATATTCAATAATTGGACCTCACTATGTTAGTCTTGCAATGCGGCTACAGGCATGTCCCAGGTTCCCTGCGTGGCTCGCTTCATGCTGCTCGTCGTGGCCAGCGCTGTCCCATGGGGTCCAGGAGCCCCCTCCTTCCAGGCGGAGATGTTCCCGCAGGAGGTTGAGGTCTGGGGAGCCAAAGCTGGAGAAGGTTTCGGTCCGATCCCTGGGATTGTGTTGGGGAGACCTGCTGACTTCCTGGGGAGGCCCCTGCTTTGTTTGCTCATTTGTGTGTCCCACGAACGTCGGGCCATCGTGCCCAGCTGGGCAGGCCCTGGATGCACGGTCCACCCCAGAGAAGCTTGCGGCCCAACAGCTCCACCTCGGGACGCAGACCCCAGACCCGAGCAGAGGCCCAGACACACACAGAAGCTAGCGCGGAGTCACGTGCCCTTGGAGGCACAACCAAATTGCACAATTTCCTGGGAAAGGCCATTCCAAGACCCATGAAACCCCAGAAGAGCTTTCATTCCCATCCGGGGTGACGCCTTGCAGGACGGCAGCGGGATCAGCCCATGAAACACCTGAGCCCTGTGCTCCGTCCGGGGAGCTCCAGCTCATTTGATCCTCTGGCGAACCGTTGACAGCCACTTGTGCCCAAGAGGAAGCCAGAGCCGGGGATGTCGGGGTCCAGCCTCCCTGCAGATGCAGGGCAGGTACAATGCACTTACAGTCCCAACACACACACACACACACACACACATGCACCCACACACACAGAGGATGCAGGCCTGTGGGGATGCACGGGGGAGATGTTCACACTCTCCACGGCACGGGGATCCTGACTCCCATCCCCGCCCCCCCAGCCTGGAGGCCTTGCCACCTTCACCCTGAGCACCCCGTCCTTGTCTGTCCGGGGCGCCCTCCACGCAGTCGGGAGGAAGGCTCAGCGGGCGTGGAGTGGGTCAGGCCTGGGGGACAGCCCTCGAGTTCACTGCAGGGAGATGGGCGTCCTTTGTTCTTGCCGGAGCTCTGGGGGAAGGGAACCCCTGCTGCTCTGACCAGGGTGGCGGGAGCTCTCCTCTCCTCTCCAGCCCGGGGAAGAAGAGTTAAAGCAGCAAAAGGAGGTTTCAAGACTTTCCTTTCGAGAAGCTGGAGCCATGACGTGGAGTTTCCACAGAGCTGGGCAGGGTGGTCTGGCAGCTGGCTTGGCCTCCGCCTGCGGTGGGGTGCGGGGGACCGTCTCCGTTTCAAGCCCCCAGGGTGGGCAGGGTTTCCGATGTTCAGGCATCTGTCGGGGGATCAATGCCGTGATGCCCAAAGGGGTGCTGGGGAGGGGGGAGCGGTTTGAGACTCGGGCTGGACTCCCCCCACTTCCGCAGGCGGGAGCCTGGGATAGAGGGACATCGTGTGTGTCTGCTTGCAGAGGTTGTAATCACCAGAAGAACTCGAGTCAATATTTGTACAGAGCTTAGCACGATGCTGGCTTATAGCAAGTGTCATACCATTGCTCGTTAAATAAATAAACACAAACAGGGAAATCTGTGGTGTGCCAAGCACCGGAAGGGGGTGGAGGGTAGGAATAAAGCAGAAGACGGGACCGTGGAGCAGAAATGAGCCTGAGTGCCGGGACAGAGCCGGGAGCGGGGCCGGCGGAACAGAGCCGGACCAGAGAGGCTTCCGGGAGGAGGTGGCGGCTGGCTGGGGTGGCCAGCTTCTAATCCGGCGGGGGGTGCTTTTCGGGTTCTTAGGAATTCTCAGAAAGCGAGCCTGGGTTAGCAAAACACATGAGGCGTCTGAAAAAGCTCAGAAGGAAATAACGTCCAGGGATTCCGTTGGAGGGGGCGGGGGAGGGGGCGAAAAAGTCCCCCAGACAGAACTTCATGCTTTGGCTGCGCTCCAGAACTTTGGGCTGGCGGTTTCCGTGCCCACGGAGTCTCCCTGCCCGCGGCTCAGGGTTCTGACATCATGCGAGGGAAGGAAGTGACAGGAGTCCCGTCTCGGTTATGACCCCCTCCCCCAGGCGTGTCTTCCCCGGGGGAAGTTACGCCCCAAAGCGATTTTAGCGCATGAGCTCATGGACCTATTTGGCTTTGTGTCTCCCCCACACGGGATGACCGGTGAAACCTCGCGGGGGTGCAGAGAGAGCGCGGGAGCGGGACAGGCCGTTGAGCTCAGAGCAGGCCTGAGTCATGAGCACCTCACTCCTTCCATGTGGTCTCCCCCATCCGGCTGCCTGCGTGAGTCAACAGCGCGTACTGAGCACCTCCGAGCGCACAGACCCATGCTGGGGAGACAGCTGGCCGGTGGTGGGGATGGCCAGAGCCGGGGGACGGCACAGCTCAGCCCTCCACCAATCTAGAGTAGCCAGGGCCATCTACGCACTTTGTGAAAACCGAATGTCCTACTGTGTACACTGTGTATCCCTCTGTGTGTGCGCGCGAGCACGTGCGCGTGTGTTGAATTCATGGACCGAGCCTGTCCCGGACAGTCTGGAGACCCAGCTGCAAAGCCAGATCTGCCTCTTGGCTACGCCCGAAGCCAAGCACATCGCCTCTCCCGGCCTCTGCGCTCCCATCTGAGGACTCGGGCGATAAGATCAGCCTCCCGGGCCTCCCGGCTCTTCCTGGACGGTGCAGGCAGGGGCTGACGGTAAGCCCGAGAACAGTGGCTCTCCCCAGAGGCCATCCTGCCCTTGGGGACATCTGACAGTGTCTGGAGATGTTTGCAGTTGTCACACTGGGAGGGAGAGATGCCACTGGCATCCAGTGGGTAGAGCCCAGGGAAGCCGCTGACCATCCTACAGGGCACAGCCTGGCCCCCAGGACAGGAGAGATCCAGCCCCAGAGTCAGCAACACTGCAGAGAAGCCCAGCCCCAGGGCATTATTCAAGGCCGTGGCTCGAATAATCCCTGACCCCAGGCTCACCGTGGCCTGAGCGGGCCAAGGGGCTCGCCCCACCTTGCTCTCTAAACCTTGGTTTGCTCACCTTTTCGCTAAGGCTGACAAGCCCGGGGAGTGCTCTGGCCCGCGCAGCTGGGCAGGGCACAGAGCAAGACGTTCCTTCTCGTGGGCAGGGTCAAGGAGGGGAAACCGATGTTGTCTGCAAGATCCTCTGAGCCTCTTGCAAGGGAGACTGTCTTACGGCTCAGTCCCCTCTGGCGTCCCTCGTCACCCCGGTGCTTGTACTCCTGGAGATTATTACAATGTCAGCAAAGACATGAGAGCATGACAGTGGCTGACGTCACAACAGCACGAGAGGGAGGCACGGTGGCAAGTAGGGTGAGCTGGGAAGCCCAGAACTTCCCACAATAAAATGCCCCATTTAGACTAACGAGGCTGGTTTTTACTCATTTATGAGCGGGGAATTAATCCTGCCCGTGAGCTCTGTCCCTTTGGGTTTTTATTGATGAGAATTACTGACTCCAAAAGAGAGTGCAAAGCTGATGGGAGAGTATTTCTAGAGGGCCAGTTCAGAAGCAATTAGCGACTCGGAGCAGAGACACAGTCCCGGCAGGCTGGCCTACAGGAGACAGTGTGAGGCAGGAAACCAGCTCAGCACCAGGCGGGGGAGGCTTCAAAGTCCCAACCTGGGGGAGAGCTCAGCGGAGTAGAACCCCGTTTCCCTCCCTGGTTTGGGGAAATGTTCTTACTTTTTGGTCCCTAAAATCCCAAGACCCATGCCGTCCCAGCCCAGGCCACTGTGGCCCTGGGGACAAGATCAGTCCCTACTGGTCCCCTCCACCCGCCAAAAGCATTTTCACGCTATTCACCTGGGAGCCTGGGGGGCGGCAGGAGGACACACAATGCAGGGAGGGGGCAGCGCAAGGAGATGTACTCATATGTAGCAGGAAACTGATGCTTTATGAGCAGGCAGGTGTGTGGACCCGGTTAAGTCCTACATCACAGAAGTGGGTACAACCCGGCTTCTTGGGGAAAGCCAGAGCAGGGAGGTAGGCACCGTCCTGCCTGAGAGATTGTCCCCCTCTCTGCAGCATTTCCCAGAAGGGCTTGGGCACCCCGCCCCCGAGCCCTCTCCGTCAGCGGTCCCGGCGTTGGGGAGTGTCGGGGCACCCGGAATGGAGGAATCACGGTTCTGCTCTCCTTTCACAGTCGTACCTGGTAGACTTCTGCAAGATCCTTCGTCACTTGAAAATAAATTTAGAAAGTCAGTGCTTTACGGTTACACAATCTTGGTTGTTTACCAACAAGGGTAAGAGAATGAAGTTACATAATTCTGCGTGTGTGTGTGCGTGTGCGTGTGTGTGTGTGTGTGTGTGAGAGAGAGAGAGAGAGAGAGAGCGAGCTTCTTCCCAGGCTGGAAAGCTCGAACTGTTCTCAGCTCGAACTGTTCTCAGCGCTGTGGAGGGCTGTTTGTGGTGAGGACAGGTCCAGTCTGGCACACTTTCTCCAAACCTGCGCTCACCATCCGAGATGCAAACAAAAGGTCCTGGAGGGCTGCTCGGCGCCCACTGGCAAGGCGCGCCCCAGGACAGACAGATCTTGCTACACAAGGGTCAAGAGGGTCACAAACTTGAGCCTGCATGGAGGGGAGGGAGAAGGGGAGGTCATGAGAATGACGAGATGACAGTAGTAACGGCAGCCCCCACTGCCCAGCACCCCCCCCCCGCCCCTGCCGTGCCAGGTGCTGAGCCCCAGCTTCACGCACACCAGATGCTCCCGGGAGGAGATGCTGGCTCTGGGAGGCCAAGGACATCTGACCCAGGTTACAGGGCTGGAAGGTGCCAGAGCTGGAGCGAGACCCTACCGCATCTCCCCCAACCCCATCCTGATTCCAGAATCCACCCTTGGACCCAAGGCATGCCCAAAGCGCCTTGCAAGACAGCTTTATGATCCCTTCCGCAGGACTGGAATGTTCCTTGGTGGCCCTGTGGCAAGCAACCATTGGGCACCAAATGTATGAACACAGTGTAAAATGAGGTGGAGTAAAAGAAGGTCTGTGGCCAAGGTACAGACCGGTCCTTGGGCTTGAGTGTTTGGGTGAGGGGCAATCCAGGATGACTGCCTGGAGAAGGCGGCTTTCAGGGCACACTCCTTATGAACCCCAGGCCCCTTCCTTGCGCCCCCCTGCGAAGTGAGGCCCAGGCTCCCCTGTGAGGGGCTGCCCCTTCCCGGTCACAGGAGAGGAAGCCTTCCATACCCTGGACTCAGAGAGCCGCGGACCAGTGGGGAGCCACAGAGGGAGCAGGGCCCGCTGGAGAGGGTGGGCCCTGGCAAGCAGGGGAGGCTCCCTGGAGGAGGTCAGGTCTGAAGGGCAGCAGAAGTCCCCCAGGGTGAGGAGGAGGAAGGGGCAGGGAGGGCATTCCCACGACGACATCCGAAGCCTCTCTCCCCTGCAAGGTGGCCTGACACAGACGTTCGGAGACTCTTCTTAAGAGGTGGGAAGTTCCGCCCCTGGTAGGAAACCTTGGCCACCCCCAAAACTCAAGGGGGCACTTCCCCGGATAAATACGCAGCTCGGAGGGGCGGCGGGCCTGGAGCGCTTTCTTCCTGTGTTTAAATTTCCTCGGAAAGTCTGAGCGCGCGGCCGCCGCCCCTGCCCCAGCGCGC